>CAJNSZ010000565.1:33347-60912 GCA_905329745.1 Rotaria sp. Silwood2
GGCCTTGCTGCAAATGTGCGGTCTTATAGGAAAAATTCACTAAAACCTCGATATCTCACTAGGAACAAGCTAGGAGCACGAACTTTTTTTACGGTAGACATAATTCATCAAGGCCTACAAGATGCGCAAAGTCTTGACTAAAAATCGTTCCAATACCTGGGAATGTTCCCTCGTTAGTGAAAATGGTGCAGTAGTTTGAACCATTCTAGAGCATTTACTTA
Organism: Rotaria sp. Silwood2; assembly: GCA_905329745.1. NCBI lineage: Eukaryota > Metazoa > Rotifera > Eurotatoria > Philodinida > Philodinidae > Rotaria > Rotaria sp. Silwood2. Next base: position 33,569 of record CAJNSZ010000565.1, read on the forward strand.
CTCACTAGATCCAATTGATAGAATATAGTTCCATCTTAAAATGGATTTATCACTTGGAAATTTTCTCTCGTAAGTATTGATTAAAGAAAAAATGCAAAAAAAATCTTTATTTTATTTGTTTTTCTTTGTAGATATATAAACATTTATTTATTTTACAGCTTGTTTTTTTCTAGTGGTCAATTGAAATATGTATTTATAATAATGAAATATTCAATATCAATGCAAGAAAATAATGATGAATATTATAAACAAATTTTTTATTCAAATGAATATTTAAATTATGACAAAGATTTATTAATTAAAATCAATTTAACAAAACAATTTCGTTTAGTTATATTTTGTATTTTAATATTAACATCACAAACAAATGCTTTACCTATTTTTCGAGGTAAACGAATGTTTTTTTTTTAAGCAGAAAGATAAAATTCAATAATTGAAAAATTTATTTTTAGTAAATTCTAATCCAATTGTAAGTTTATCTAATATTCAAAAATCTTCAACATCATTTTCTACTACTAAGTTTCAATTAAAAAATCTTTCTACACCTTCTAATCGTCTTCAATTAGATAATTATAAAATCTATCGACATATTCCTATATCGAGTTATTCAAATAATGCTATTGTTCAAGCTAATTATCAAAGAAATTTAAATAATCAACAACAACAATTAAGACGTGAACGATATCGACGTATAATGATTGATAGAATATTTTTAATATTTGATGAAGATGGTTTGTTAGTAATTTATTTATTTTATTTAATATTTTAAATAATTTTCTTTTTTCGATTTTAGCTAATGGACAATTAACTAAAGATGAGTTATATTCATTAAGTTTACGTTTAAATATTTTTCCAAAATATCATCATTTTCTTAAAAAAAATTCGTTATGGAAATAAACAACATTGAATTACTTGATATTTTCTTTTGTTTTTGTTTTTTTTGTTCTGTGTTCTGTTGTCTTTTTTTTTTTATTTTTCCCCTTTTTTTTTTCTTTTTCGTGGAATATTGTTGTTAATATATATATATATATATGAATGAATGTAGAATATCATATACAAAGAATTGTCTCAAACATATCCAATGATCATGATTGATATTCGAGTAAGACTTAAGAATGATTTGACTTGAATTACATATTTATTTATTTATTTTTTGATAAAATCACATGCAATATGATCTATCTGTTTAAAAAAAAAATCTATTAAAAATAAAACAAATATATTTTTTACACAACTAACAAGGGAACTACCCCAGATGCTTCCTTTCAATTTTTTTTTCACCTTTATATACTAGAAAATATTTCTGTGAAAATCTTAAAAAGGATTTGAATTCCTATTGAAACTGGACAGAGCTATGCAAATCTATTTAGTAGAGACTCCTGTAACACTCTAGGTTTTCGAAATAATCGTATTTTTGAATTTTTGTCTTGAAATTGTCACTGTTTGAAGGTCTCGCATATAGTAACTTCCCATGTAAAAAACAAAATTGAACAAAACAGTCAATTTATAATTAGGAGTTGATCGGCTTCCAATTCAAATTCGTAAAAGAACTTCTCAAATAGTTTCTACAATAGAAACTGAACAGTCCGAAAATTTTTGTTCTATTGTAGAAACAACATTTCAGCAACAGAACGAATATTATTCGGACAGATGAGAGAATGTTTTCAACAATTCTTCAAATTCGAACACACACACGAAATTTCCAAACACCATTTTTTCGAAAACCTACAATCCTACCGGGATGTCTTATAAATAGATATATTAAAAGTTCAATAACTTCGTCAACTTTTAATAGGAATTGAAATCTTTTCAGGATGTTTACTAGAATACTATGCATGTATCTATAGGTGAAAAATTGACAAGAAACATCTAGGAAGAATCTTTCATTAGTTGAGTACCCAGTAACCATACAAAAAAAAAAAGAATATGTTTAGCAATTCGGAAGATTCAATGTGACATTATTACAACAGTCAGTTGGACAACATGAATTGCATGTTGGTTGTGTCCAATATTGTTTTTCATTTGAATCATATCCACTAAATTAATAATATTTTTTCTGAGTGTACATATATATTAAAAACTATCTTACTTAGTTATACGATTGTTACATTTTTCTTGACGATTCATTTGTTGTTGTTTTCTCTTATTTTCATAGCATTGCACGAAAAATTCTCTATCATAAGCAATTGGTCGATTTTTTTGTACAAATGCCCAATTATTATAATGAAAACTACCATAAGTCATATTTGTTGTTTTATATCTTTCTGCTGGACGACAAATACAAGCAAAATTAATACGTGATGAACTATTTGCACACATTGGTGAATATACTGTTTTATAAAGTTGTTGAAGTGGACGATAACAACTAGATGAACGATAGGTACCTGCTCTTTGACCAAAACGATTCTTAGTTTTGCCACAATTACCATTATTAGAATCAGGAAGTAGAGCAATACATAAACTAGTATTGTTATTAGTTGATGGACAATTATTGTTAGAATCACAAGAAATCATAATTGAAAATTGTAATCGAACAAAAAAAAAGATTATCAAATATCGGTCGTAAAAGTTATATTGTTACTTCGAAATAAAAATGAAGAATTTATTTAAAAAAAAAAAAAGCGCTCGAATATTGTGTTGAAATTAGTGTGTTGACTTCTAGTTTACGATTCGATTGTAGGTTTTAGAATAAATATTCATGAATAATATCACTTTGAAAAAATAAAAACATAAAATTCTACAATGGAACCAAATAGTACTCGACACCGGACTCAATCCGGAGTATCAGTCCAAATCCGATAATTAATAAGATCTTGACTCAGATCACAGAAATTGAAAACAATATTGTTTTATTAAAAGAATTGATTTTTAATACACATTCATCTACAGATGATGATGAACCATATGACAAAATCACTGAATACATGGAAAGAAGAAAAATGAATTATCAAAAAAGTATTCATTTATGTATACATAATTATGTCGTTGGGCATCAACACTACGTTCCATTCCAACATCATCAGCAATAAGCAAACATATACCTAAGCAAAATTGATCGAATTTTAGAAGTAGAAACACATCAAGTGAATCTTGAATTACTCGCTTTTTTGTGAAAGTATCTGTCGAATGTGGATTAACTTTCATTCAGATCCGGTTGCGAAAAGTCGTACACAGGGTAAAACACTAGAATGCAACGGTTTTTTTAAAGGAATGTAAATTTGTCATAATGATTCAATGCCAAACTTGACATTGAATTCCGTAGAGAGTTTTCATTAAAAATAGGCGTGAGTGGATTGATATTTCAATCAGTGATTCAATACGTTTAACCCAGTGCTGTTGTTGCCAAAGAAGGATCTTTAATCGATAGAAGAGATTTCAAAAAAAAACAAAATTTACGTTTTAATGAGTCATTTTTTTATACACGAATAAATATTCACCATAGTCGAGATCATCTCAAATCCCGCTTCTTTTTTATTAAGATAATTATGCATCTTAAATCTATTTCATATTAAAAAAAAAAAAAAACTGAAATTCGCATAAAAGTGACCTAATGCCATCTATCAATTTAACAAAAGCTTGACGTATTCCAAATTCTACCTTGCTAAATCCAAAATATATTTGACTATTTATATTTATTTAATATTATTCATTCTTTTGAGTTAACGTTGTAAAGTCATGAGTACTAATGCTGAGTTTAACCTTCGATTTACGAAAAAAATGATTGAAAAAGAAGCATCAGCAGCTGAAAAAAAATATGAAGCTAGTCGAAAAAAAGCAGTGAATGTATTGAAAAAATCAGGTGATGTTGAAACAGCTCGTATCTATGCTGAAACAGCTATACAAAATCGAACATCGCATAATCAATTTCTTATTATGGCTTCTCGTATTGATAGTGTTATTTCGAAAGTAAGAAGATTCTTTTTTTTTTTTTAATTAACTACGAATAATTATTTTTTTTTTCTTCTTCTTCTTTAATATAGATTCAACAAGCTAATGCACAAAATGTTATGGTTAAAAATATGAAACAAGTTAATAAAATGCTTGAACATGTGAATAAAGATATGAATATATCGGAATTAGCTAAAATTATGGAACAATTCGAACAAGTTCGTTTAGTTTAGGTTTTTATTTTTTCTAAAAGAAAAAAGATAAAATTTATTATTTTTAGTCATTCGAAAATTTTGATGTTAAAGAACAAGTAATGAGTAATGCAATGAATCAAGCTATGGCAACAGGTGCACCAACTGAAGCTGTTCAAGATCTTTTACGTCAAATAGCCGAAGAAAATAATTTAGATATTAGTACACAACTTGATGCTATTCCAACTGTTCAACAAACAGTAACAACACAAGCACAACAAGAAGTTGCAGCACAAAATAGTCGTTTAGCTGCTCTTCGTCATGCTACATAATTCGTTCGATTTTATTTAATTAACAAATACGTTTCATAATCTATTTTCCAATGTTCCCTTATATAAAAAACTCGTGCGTATAATGAGCATAATGTAAAAAAACACAAAGATAACTCAATATTACTTTCATTTTTTTTTTAAAGAAAAATATAACTATTTCTTATTATAATAATTATTGTTTTCGATAGAATACAATTTCCGTTTTGATACCAGTAGACAGATTGGACGAACGGAGAAGTGTTCAGTGTTGGAAAAATGGACATTTTTCCAAAGTAGGGAAATGGGGAGTTGTGAGGACGAATTTTAGAAGCAGGGGATGTCACGTCTCATGCGTCCCTAGGAATAGACAGAATCCATTGGGTTGGTAGGGATTCGAAAAATGTCAATAAATCGGATCTATACTCAAAAATGATAAATCTTCGTGTAAGAATGAGTTTTGTTTTGAGTCAATATCATAGAATATTTACAATCGTAGATTTCTTGACAATACGTTTAGTTTTTAGCAGAAACAAAAAACTGTCCTCAGTCTCTCTTGATACAATTAAAATATTAAAACATCTAATTAATAGCATCTAATATCGAATTGATTACTGTTTCATTTAAGACTAATAATACTTTAGTCTAGTTACGATAACACTTATTTTTAACCGAATCTTATAATTCAGTTGTTACAAGAACTTTCTCGTTAGTCAATTAAAAATAATATATTTGTGCAAAGAATAATGAGTAGTTGGTTAAAATTAAGAACAATATCAAAAAATACACTACTAGTTTCATTTTATAAAGTCATAAAAAACTAATGTCATAATAATTATATTTCGATAAGAGTTGTTTGTTATGATATGTGCTTGTAATATTTTATATTAAGTTTCGTCTTCGATGGATATCTTCTTATCTAATCTCTAGTCATTTATACATATTATCAGGTATACAAAAACGAGTAGCGGAAGAATATGGAAGAAATGTTCTCAATAATTGTCCTGGTTATTTTCACACTAAATTTCATTTATCGAATGCTTTTCAATACTTTTCTTTATTCAAAAGATTCATGAATTTATTTACAACATAATGCAATGATTTAGAATTTTTCGGATCGCTTAGATTTTGTTTGATTAAATCGAGTAACGAAAAAATCACATGATGTCAGATCCGGAGAATTACTTAAGTAAAAACTTGATGAATTTGTTTTGGTAGTTTTGTTTTTGTTCTATCCCCACTACTTTTTTTATATTCTAATATGTATAGACTGCTAGACATTCGAGACGAAGTACAAAGAAAGCATCAAGAAGAGGATACACGTTACAAACAACGTTTAATCTAATATAATCATTACAAATGATAACAAACAGATCTTTAGCGAGATTTTATTGTCATAATATTAGTTGAAGAATGATCAAATATCATAAAAATATAGAGCATTATTTTTACTATAAGACCATTTATAAAGAATGTTTCTTTAAGCTTTTTATAAATAGAAATCAAATACTTGCGCCATTACTTTTTGTTAGAATTTTATATGTTTATACAATAGATCTATTCTGACAACACTCTAAGGCCTGTAGTTAATGAGAGATTTCTAGAAAGACTAGACTCTAATTAAATAACGCTTTAACTTTATATTAATAAGAAACAAACTAGATATAAGGACAAGTTAATGTTTTACTAGAGTCAGATTCATACTGCATCAAACAAAGATTTAGTCTAAAAATTTTTTAATGCCACGTTTTAGTATTATCAATGTATTAGTTCAATAAAAAGTATAATAGTAAAGCAAATCTCAATGAACAACGTATCAGACAATCGTCATAAATATAGTTTTAGATAAAGAAGTATGGGTAACTTGTGACCTTTGAACGCGATCGATGAAGTGTTCTCAAGATGTCTTTTTAGTTCTATTATATAATATTTAAACACTCGAATCTTTCCTTTTGTAGTGTATAACATGTATTGACCGTACTAGAACACAACCCTCATCCGCAGGAAACGTTCTGCAACATGAGTTCGTTTTTTTTCTTCATCATAACTATTGCCTTTGGTTTTGCTTACAGTTAGATATTTCATTTATCTTTATTTTTCGTCTTGAAGTTTATAGACATTTCTCATCATTAGTGATAGACCTTAAAGAGCTTTCAGAATAGATCTACAATTATATAAAGTATTACCAAAAAATAAAATTCAATATTTTCTGAATAATATTTTTCATGTTTTTAAAATGAAGAACAAACTCGAAATGTATAGTTTGTTGTTAATATCATCAATTAATTGATAATTAATTTGTATTTCGTTGAATTGAAATAACTAAGACATATATAGGATATAACAAAATTATAGCCCCCGTTTGTTGTTGAGATTTTTCAATGAAGACGAATAGTTAGATCAAATCTAAATAGTGATTTCGATAGCCCTTGAAGTTCTCTACCGAAAACAGTATAGATCAATATCCCCAAAAAAACTTTCCTTAGAAAGTTTTACACAAAACCGAAGTGCTCCAAAATCAAGTGCCAGTGGCACTTGAGAAAAACATTTCAAAATATAGTCATCCGAAAGAGCAAAAAATTCTGAGCAAAATGAGGGGTCGCCCAGTTCTCCACGATGTTTTCTTATAAAGGTATAAGCAGCAGAAAAATGAAAAAAACTTTAAAATTCATAAAAAAACCGCTAAAAATAGCCTAAAAACACTTTTTTTTTCACTTTTCTGATGCTTATAACTTTATAAGAAAACATCGTGGAGAACTGGGCGACCGCTCATTTTGCTCAGAATTTTTTGCTCTTTCGGATGACTATATTTTGAAATGTTTTTCTCAAGTGCCAGAGGCACTTGATTTTGGAGCACTTCGGTTTTGTGTAAAACTTTCTAAGGAAAGTTTTTTTGGGGATTTTGATCTATACTGTTTTTGATAGAGAACTTTAAGGGCTATCGAAATCACTATTTCGATTTGATCTAACTATTCGTCTTCATTGAAAAATCTCAACGACAAAAGGGGGGCTATAATTTTGTTATACCCTGTATGTCTAAAAATCTCAAATAACTAAGAAAAGACAAATCGGAAACAGAAAATAAACTATCTAGAACTTCATTCTCATAATGTTAGCAACATGACTATATTTTTCTGACGAAAAAAACTTGGTTTAACAAGTCTTGATCATTTAGGAAGTAATTGTAAAACGTGAATAATTGACTATTCAAATTTTTATTTCGACACCAATAAGAGAATTTTTTATTCGACTTCTTTTATCATTTTATAAAGATTTTGTAGGATTGAAACTTGAATTACAATTAACATTTAAAACAAGCACAGCAAAAAGAAATACCGGAACTCATTTTTATGACATACACGCATTTTCGTAATGAAGTAGATCAACTAAAAGATTATTCCATCGAACTATAACAGTTACTTTTTTGTTGACTTATATTGTCACTAAAACTGGACCGACCAGAACTGAAAAATCAGCATACTTGGTAGGCTCGCTGTGAATAGATTTTATAGCAATTAATATTTTAGAAAGTAGATTTACGTCGAAATTCAAAATAATATATTCCGTAATCTTATTGAATCGATTCATATATTTATTTGAGATTAAATCCTTTTTAACTGAAAAAATCTTGAAAAAAACTTATGTCAGCATCATTGTTGGACTTTTAAGACCCTACAAATATTTTCCCAAATCCTAAACATATCATTTTGGTTTTCTGGAAAATTCTTTTAATTAAAAGTTATGCAAATAAATGGCATGCAACAGAAGAGCCCGTGAAAACTTTGTACATTTAGACATAATAGAAAACTCAAGGTCTTCTATTGGGAGGCGGAAAGGAATCGAGAATTTATTAGCACTTATATCAAGTGTAACAAAAGTTTTGTGCCATTTCAAAAAAAAATGAATTAATTTCAAAAGAAAACAAAGTAATAAAAGAAAAATATTTTGTATGAAAACCTACATTAGAGTACTACTAGAAAGAATCATGTTTATCTACAATCAGCTCGTCATCATGCTTTTCCACTGAATACAATCTTTGAAGACAAGTACTGATTATTTTCTGTATTGATTCCTCAATTTCTCAATGCAAATCGTTGACCGTTTTGATTTGATGATATTACACATGATTTGATACACTATTTCATATGGAATAACCCATTGTATTTTATTCGGGAGAATTTCGTGGCCACTTTTCTTTTGAAATGAAAGATTTAAAATTATTATGTGCACCTTTCTTAATCTTTTTGATTAGTATTTGAGCTAGATCATCCTATTGGAGGTTCCACTTTTGATGATCGACATAAAATCGATTATCTGCCTAGATAACGTCATTTTTTGGATTAAAATAATCATTTTTTTCATCAGTAAACATTATTCTCTTCAATTTACAGCGGTTGATGTTCTTCTTAATCCATTGGCAACATTTTTTGTCTTGTTGGTTTTGGATCTTCTTTTAACTTTTGAACATAGATTCTTTTGATAACATATTTTGTGTAAATCATAATTATGAGCATTCGCTTGATGATTCTACTATTACTTTTGAAATCTTTAGCCATTGTTGGTAAACTTTTTCGTCAAGCGTTAAAATCAAGTCTTTTTTCATCAGACTTATAAACCGTTTTGTATGAGCATTTCCTGATTTTTCTAACTTTGATTTAAAATCAATTGAATAAGTTTGTTTATACCGATGTAGTCAACGTTCAATTGTATTCCGATGAAGGTTATTTGCCAATAGTTTATCAATTTCTCGAACTTTTTTTGTCATTTTCACAGTGTGAAACAGTTACATCCCGTAGATCGTCACTCTTAACCCTTCGTGTCTGTCATAACTTTGGAATTTCATCTCTGTCCTAGTATCCACTTGAATCCATAGAGAGAAAACTACAAGAACTTGACATCTTCGTTTCATTCAAGCTATTCATTCGTACATCATGAACCTGTAAATACTTTTTTCATGAACACTAAGAATTTTGTTTTCATGTTCGTAACACGAAGATATACAGAGTCGAAAAAGAGATTGTCTGAAGTTGTTGTTATGAGTGCATTGAATTATAACTGAAAAGTCATTAGATCAATCATTTTAATCGAGTACGATGAAAACACACTGATACAATTGGATATACATCGTCTGTAGATAAGAAAGTAAGAAATTTTTTCGTTTTTACGATTGAAAAAAATTGTCAAACAGTAGTTTCTCTTTTACAAATAAGAAGTTGTTGTGATTTTAATACCGTTGGTAAATCCTAATTCTTTTCTTTACATGTCTGGCAAGTTATTATTGTAATACTGGTAGAATGAAACAAGCGAGCATTCTGTCCACAATTATGGCACGTTTGTCGAACTTTCCGTCCACGTTATGCTGGGCACAAATAACATCCTCTTTTTGCTCATTTTAAATGGATGTTCACACTAAGATTTGTGGCACCCTGCGATGCAAAACTACAATTGAGAGATAGTAAAAGTAAGTTTCACTTTTGGTATGAGATAAGATTCTTGACTACGATGTTGATTTTGTGAGACTGTCAAATCCATACTCAATTGTGATAAGAACGTACGCCAGGTATTTAATCTTCTCATATTCCATGTAGAATTTTGACATAGTCATATGGGCGCAGCAATATCAATCATATTGTATAAGATAATCATTGATCATCATCGATTGATTCCTTGCATCGTGTAATTGTCAACACATTGATCAATATCATCAACACCACATTTTGTCTGGTTGTAGACGTGAGTCGTATAAGACAACTTTTTCTCATCGTCAAATTTTCCGCATGTTTATGTAAAGAAAATAAAATGATAACTGGTTCCTTCTTCTCTTTCACCTGGTAGAACAAAAGTATGTGGCTCGGAAAAATAAAATTGATGAAAATAATTATTTTCGACATACTTTTAGTTCATGAGATAAAAATAAATGTCGGTGTTCGACAACTTATCAACTAAACTTAGGGCAACATTAGTACACCAAGATGTATCTGAATCAACTACGTCAGCTCTTAATAGATTACAGAAGAAAAAATGCAAAATAAGTTTTAAAGAAAAGTAAATTAATATGAGTGAAAGAGAAAAATGACACTTCAATGTAACGAATGATCGCATCATAGAAAAGAACGAGATAGTTAACTACAATAAAATACATGAAAAAATTAAACTAATAAGACCTAAGGAAAAAAACAAAACATATATTTCAACACGTTTATAAATGGCTGGATCATTTAAAACACTTTTTGTCGACTTGACACATTTTCTTAGGATAATGATGCGATAATAATCAAAATTATTCACAACCAGGATATTCAGTGCACCCATATGATTTTCAATAGATCATGACTCATGAAAACTTAAAATACATTGTCAATAGAGGTCAGGCAAAAAACATTCACAAATGTGTAATTTTTTTATTTTAATCGCTCCATAATGAATTTATGTTTTTCTTCGTTTGTCTGAGTGGAAAATATCATTTTAAATAAGCTATACAACTGTCTTTGGCTCATCAATAAAAAATTACTATGCATATGATTTGCCGAAAAGCATATAATACGCAATCTGTAGATGCAGTTCTTAATACGTAGAAAAGCGATGCACTAGAGAATACAAAGAGATAGTTACGCTTCAATCGTTGCTGTTTAGTGAAAATAAATGTTTTTTGTTTACGAATTGCTTCATACGTGTAGCTTCTTTTTGGTGTATTATCGTTAAGCTTTATTTTTCTTCTTTATCACGTTTTCATCATAACGGTGTGAATGAGAACAGTGCATATTCTGTAGAGATATATACAACTTTTGTCACTTATACATGTAGACACGAAAAACGAAGAACTTTAATGATTCTAAGAAAAACTTGACCATCGAATACATCAATTTTACATTCAGTGTTTATATTAATGTCAAGAGATGAATTCTTTTAAACGCGTTGAATTGATTAAAAACAAAGGAGAAAATCACGAGCCATTGATGAAGATTATAATATTCGTTCAGTAAACTACATTTAAGAACATGTTTTTTTAGCTGATCTTTTCGCGATAATATGCTTTTTAGCCATTGAACGCAACAATGTTAAAGAAACGATGTTTTAACGAAATTTTAACATGTTGTTTTTTTTCAAAGAGTCTGGTCTGACTAGACAATAGAATATATTTTTTTTAAAGGATCATTAAAAGATAATATATTCTCATCAGAATGCAGACAATATCAACAACTACGATAGTCTTTTTACTAGCTCTGGGTATGTGTTTGTTGTTCGTGATATAATCGTTTGTTATATATAATTAAACTTTCTTCTCTGATATTATAGTCTGTGTTATGAATACTCAAAAGTCAATTCATTGGGCAGGATATCAATGGTTCCTGCGGAACGATCAAAATAGTGGACCTGGTAACTATTGACTTAAATCAATTTAAGATAAGAACATTTTGTTCTTTTTGTTCTTTTTTTTATCAAAGGTCCAAACAATTGGAACTCAAATAATGTATGGGTCGATAAACAGAATAAACTTCATTTGAAACTTCGTTATTCACCTATGACACGTGGATGGACATGTGCTGAGTTATATACCAAAGTAAAATTTAGTTTCGGCACTTTCCGATGGTTTGTAGAAGGAGCAATTGATCAATTTGACCCTAATGTAGTATTGGGTATGTTCACTTACGGAGGTGTTGATGGTACAAATGAAATTGATATTGAAGTAGCTAAATGGGGTCAAAGAGATCCAAAAGCATCAAATATTTTTTATACAGTCTATCCACATAAATTGGGTATTGCTCAACCAGTATCATCCGGCACACGTATATCTCTACAAGGAACGTACACAACTCATCAGTTTACTTGGAGTCATAAAAAAGTTTCTTTCCTAGCCCAATATGGTTTTATGACCTCACCAAAGAAAAATATTTTTTATTCATATCAAACACCAATTAGATTTGCATCATCGATGCCTTATACTAGTGCTCCTCTACATATGAACCTATGGATGTTTCAAGGTAAACCACCAACTAATGGTAAAGAGGTGGAAATAATTATTCATAATTTCAAATATACTAAAGCTTAGTGGTTTACTGGTATTATCTATAGTTAAAATGGTTAATTTCTAAAATATGCGTTATCGTTTTTTCTCAAAACACTGACATTTCAGCAATGATTATGGATCTCTGAACTCTTCTTTAATATATGATTTAAGCATTTCATACCTTTCTTTTTCTATTTAATCTCGAAGCATTGATTGATAATAGTAATTATTATTAGTTCCTTTCATAAGTGTTATAAAAAAGTTTATTAGTCTTCAGAATTATTTTTCTGAATCTATAAAATAACATATATTTCAGTTTAATAACTTTTTAAATGTATTTTTATTCTGAAAATGTGTTACAGCGACAATGTGCAAAAAAAACGATGAAGCTATTAGTTAGTAATTACAGGTAAGTGAATAATTGTATGGCAATGAAATTGTATGCAATGTCTTATCAATTAATTATCTACTGCTTTTGTCGATATCGTAATTCTAGAATCAACTACAATGTTTTCTTCTGGAAATACCAGTTTCGAAAGAAAAAACGATTGTTTTCTAAGCCAGAAATCATCGACCATGGACTGCCAAATTAGAATATATCGTTGAAATTTGCAACATATGATTGGATAGAGTTATTATAAAGAAAACTTTAAGTCAAAACAGTGACACGTTGAACGTGCATGTGACGGCACTTGTTTTGATAGCGTGTCTGCTTATTGTGGACGATAAATAAAGATATAATGTGGACGACAGTGAAAGAAAAAAGAACGATCGTTTTTTTCCACGCAGTAAGTGCGAATCAAGCGCTTGAGGTTTCAACGATTTATTTATTTATAAGTAAATAAACCTAAATAAGAGAGAGAAAAAAAGAAAGAAGTAACAACGGAACAAAAAAAAAGACAGAGAAAGAGGTTCAAGACCATGAAGAGGCTTAGGACTCTTGACATCAGTCTTATGCCCTAAGAAGAAATAGTTAGGTTTGAAGATCACTTCATTTCAATCTGCAACTGAATTTGTAATAAGTTTTCCTCAGATATTTTGTCATTGTGAATTCTAGCTCCTGTAATTGCTTGTTGAAGTAATGTTGTCGCATGTCTTTATTTCCGGAATATTGTCTATATCTCATGTATATATTCTGTTGATGTATATACAGGTAATCCTAGTGTTGGCTTTAAGGCCTAACTCTGTATTATTTGTAGACATTTCCAAATCTTTTTGGGTGTGGGTAAATAAGTAGAATAGGAGATCTGTATGCAATAATCGATCAAACTAAGGGTTTGTATAATGCTAACATTGTGTTGAGATTAGCATTGAGATTCAATTTAGATAAAAATCGGAGGACACTAATTCTTGATGCTACTTTGGTTTTGATGTGCTCCATGTAAATTCTTCAGTCAAGTTTGTGATCTAATATGATGCCAAGGTACCTTGGTGATAATATTGGTTTTATTATAACACCTTCAGGTTCGATTTCTAATTTATCTTTGTATTTTTTTCGTGGATGTGGACTAAAATGCAGTAGTTCAATTTTGCTAGGTTGGATTGTCAATTTCCACGAACTGCACCAATTTTGGAATTCATTTATAGAAGACTGAAGCCGGATTTTAAGATTAACGATGGTATTAGATGACGTCCATAATGTTGTATCATCAGCAAACAATGTATGCTCAGTATGTCGATGAATGCTGTTCATTGAATCACTCGTATATATTATATATAGGAGAGATGATAATGGTGATCCTTGCGGTGCTTCGCTTCTCAACAGAAACGGTCTTGATAGTGCATTTTTTATTTCTATTGAAGCAGTTCGATTATCAAGAAATGATATAATATAATTATATTAAATAGTTTGGTAATCGAAGATCATATATCTTGTAAATCAATCCGTCAAATCAGACAGTATCAATTACTGCTACATGTTGTCCTTTATCAAGATGTTCATGTGCTAATCTTTCGAGACGGAAGATATCGTACATTGTACTTTTGTGTTCTCGGAATCCAGCTTGATACATTGGAAGAATTTTCCTTTCGTTTAATTCTTTTATCATTCGTTGTTTGATAATTTTCTCCAGAACTTTTCCTACACAACTTAATAGGTTGATTGGACGATAGCTTGATGGTTGCTTTTTATCTTTTTTCGATTTAAGTAAGAGAATGCTGTTGACATTTTCCCACATATTTGGAATATGACCAATATCGATAATAGAGTTGAATATCTTTTCAAGATATTGAACTAGTAGTGTTGTGTAATTTTTAAGACAACGATTGTGAATGGAATCAGGACCAGGTGAGCTTTTGGAAACCTGTTTGAATATTGTTTTAATTTCTTTGATGGTGATTGGAGGTGTTAAGTTTTTGTTGTCTGGTCTTTTTAATATTCTTTTGATTCCTTCAACCTGTTTTCTAACTTGCTCATGGAATGATAAATGGTCAGGTTTTTCAATAAAAATTTCATTTTCAAAGTATGTCGCAAACAAATTGACTTTGTCGTGATCGTTATTGGCGGTCACATTTTGGTAAGTTAAATTGCTTGAATGTGATTGTTTCGTTCTTTTGTTATGAAATTTGCGGACAGTTGCTCCTACTTTATCAAAGCGCATCTTGTTTTCACTTAATAAATGACATAATCTGATTTATTTTTTCAATCCGACCATTTCGGAGAGCATTTGCTAGAAGTTTTCTGCTATTGTAACATTCTTTTTTGTCGTGCTCATTTTGTGTTCTTGTCCATTTTCTATGTGGTCGATGTTTATTTTCAATAAGTTTTTTTTGTTGCTTTGGAAATTTGGAAATTTTTCAACGTTTCATTTATTGGTGAGATTGCTGATTTTGTTGCAGTAGCAATACATTCGGTGAGTGTTGTTACATATGATTCTATTTGTTGAACTGTTGTGATTGATTTTGTCCTATCGATTTTACTCAAAAGGTCATTTAATTTATTTCGGTACAACTGCCTATTAGCTGATTTGAAATTGAAAGATGATCGATGAGAAGATGGTTTTTGATCAGCTGACATGTTCAAATTAGATGTTAATAGTTTGTGGT
Source organism: Rotaria sp. Silwood2 (assembly GCA_905329745.1). Lineage (NCBI taxonomy): Eukaryota > Metazoa > Rotifera > Eurotatoria > Philodinida > Philodinidae > Rotaria > Rotaria sp. Silwood2. The sequence continues at coordinate 49,009 of CAJNSZ010000565.1, forward strand.
TTTCTTTAAGTTCAAATGGTGCTTGTGTTTCGACATTGTCAATGAATAAAATGGTGGGTTGATTTGCTAGAATCCAGTCGGTTTTTTCTTCATAGTTGTTTTTTGTGTAGGTTGTGAGATCATTGCCTATACATAGAAGAAAACCTTCATCGAGAACTTGTTGTAGTTGATGACCTTTTGCATTTGTTCTTCTTTATCCCATAGATTGAAAAGAAGCGTTTAAATCTCCAAGTATAAGACAATTATTATTTGTGTTGTATATCTGTTCTCAGAGTTCATGATGAACTTTTACGCTAGGTGGGATATAAATAGAAACTATGAGCAATTTTCCAAGTGGTGTTTCTATTTGAATTGTAATTCCTTCATTATTTTCAATTATCTTGTTTAATTTTCCATGACATTTAATATTGTTCCGTATTACCAGTAGTACGCCACCTCTTTGTCGATCTGGTCTATCATTTCTAAAGATTTTGTATCCTGGGAGTGAAAAATGATGTTATGCTTTGATATTGGTCTCGTTGATTGATAGTATATTGAATTTGTTAAAGTGTGCAAATATTTCTTCTTTCTACTTTTTAATTGAAGTAACGTTGCAGTGCATAATTATAATCAATTTTTTGGTTAATATAATCATGGATATCACTATCGTATTTATTTCTAGAATCTTTGGTTGCACTTGTTGGCTTATCTAATGAATTACTTGGTGAGCTGTATTTTATTTTGATTCCATTGACTGAAGATGAAGTAGATTCAACATCTTCATCTTGATTTTCTTTGATTAATTGTTTTATTTCTCGATGTTGGCTGTTCGCTTGCTTTTTATTATTTTTTTATTCTTGTTTATTATATTCTCCTTCAGTAATAATTTCTTCAATCTCAATATTGAATTTTTTGCTGAATCGATTCGTCAACATTTCAAATCTTTGATTGAGAATTTTGAAAATCCTTTGCGTTGCTTGTGCGACAATTGACATCATTTTTTCGGTGAGTATTTCAATAATTCGTGTTTCTTCGATTCTATCAGGGATTTTTAGAATAGGAAAATATTCATTATTATTCCAATCGTGACCTAGTTGAATTAGATTCGTCGATTTGCCTTATGATGAATATTGATCAATTGTTTTCTGTATTTTTTGTTGATGTTTTTTATATTTTGGACAATCTGGAGACGTTGCTATATGTTGTCCTTTACAATTACAGCATATAAGTTTTTAACTACTATTATGACAGGCGTCATATTTATGGTTTTCATCTCCGCATCTGGAACATATTTGATTATCTGCTTTGCAATATTTGGCTATATGACCATATCTTAAAGATTTATAGCATTGTGACGGTTTGTTGTTATGATTTGCTGGTTCAGCAATGAAATGCGTGGAATCAATTTATAAACTAATTTTGACAACTAGATCCCTATTTGTTGAATCAATGAAGGTGATTTTGATTGCTTTGATTGGTATTTTCTCTTTGTTCAACAATCGAGTACTTCTTTCATATTTGAAACCTTGTTCATCTAATGTTCGCTTAATATCCTCATCTATTATTTCTAGATCGATCATCTAAACAAATGCTTCTTTATTAATTTTCATTATTCTTTGAATAGATCGAAGAATATAAACAGAAGAACATTGGTTTTCGTTGACTTCAATAACCGACGATAGTTCGTTCAATAGCCGATTCAATGATTTTACATCATTTGAATTGAGGGTAAATGCGTTTGGTCGATTTACTTGTATATTTAGAACTTTAACATCTGGTAGATGATTTTTGATGACGTGACTTATTTTGATTTTTGTAAGTGACTCTACTTCAACAATCAATAGTGCAATTCTAAATTCAGGTTTCATATTTGTTGTTTGTCGTGGTTCATCTTCAACTGCAGATCGTTGTGGTGTATTCGATGACCGGACAATTCTTTGCAGGATAATTCGTTGCAATGACATAATCCAATCATAATTTATATCTGTTTTTCAAAAATCATGAAGCGACTTTTTCAATTAAGTTTGTAGCATGCAACCCAATGACTTTACAAAGTACTGAAAATATTAATAAGGATTAAATTTTGATTTTTAATCACGGGGTGTGCTCCTAGAGCCCTTCATCGGGCCCAACCAAGGTTTTTGGATCTGGTCAAAGAAATATAAATTGCTCTATCAATTTGTTGTGTTAATAGATTTCTCAAACGTACATCTTATAGAGAAATGTTTTCTCTTTCATCTCATGTATTTAGAGAAGTAATAGAATGCATTATACCGAAAATATTTTAATAAAAAAAGTCCGGGTTCACACTTGGACGTGATCGGAACCGGAAAATCTGGACCCGGACTTTTTTTTTATTAAAATATTTTGACTATTAAATATTGTAGCGCTTCTCTAAACATATGAGGTGAAAGAGAAAACATTTCTCTATAAGATGCACGTTTGAGTAATATATTAAGATGAAAAATAATAAAATGGCTCAGATTTCTTTGACCGGGTCCGAACTTTTTTCTGGACCCGATGAAGGGCTCTATGTGCCACTATAAAGAATCCTAGCAAGACAGAAAATCGGATTCATTTCCTACCAATTATTAATGTCAATAGGACGTAAAAATCCTTCGGTTATATGGTATAATCAAAACTATTTGCGGCATTGTATAAATCATCGATTGAATCCGAGTAGCTTAGTTTTAAATATATAAATAGCAAGGAATGGTCCTTAAATAAACCGAATATGAACGTCGAATTAGACGTTTTAAAAATAGAAATTCATTAAAAGTTGTTTTTTTTCTGATTATGTCATTGCAACGAATTGTTCTAGCACCGATGTATTGATAATCGGTATACATACCCTTGAATTGCCCTGCACACTTTTCCTTCGCCCTCGAGGACCTCCGTCTCGTTTAGGCGGCATTGTGACGTTGTTGTCGGATGCAACGATATTTATTGATATATTAATTTATTGCCTACTTATATTTTATTAATTTAATAAATATACATATTTTTTTTTCAACTTCAGCTTGCCCTTGTTTGACTTTTCAGTGCAAATAATCGGTAAGAAGGTAGCGAGTGCGCCTGATCGATAGCGTGCAGAAAGAGGAATGAATCAAGCACTTAAGTTCAAACAGAATCAATTCATTATCAACTTAGTTCACTTTAAATTTATATAAATTGTGAACTAATTGATTTATTCTCTTCCGTTTTCTTTTTGTTTGAACTCACATATATTTTATGAAGAAAATACTTAGTTGAGCATATCCATCTGAAACATACCACTTTTTACACGAAGTTCGGCGCCAGCGACGGGACCTAGTGTATTTTGTAGAGAATTTTTTTTCTGATTAAAACGTACGGACTGAAAAATCGAGGACTGATGCGCGACTTGAGATAAAGACAGAATACTTTTACGTTGATAGTGGTGCCATCTATCATATTTTTCTGATAAAAATGATTTTTTTGATGCTGCCTTAAATGAACTATTCCTGCTCAGGTTCTATCTATATCGGCATCAACCTAAAACGTATAGTTAACCGCTTCATTTGTGACAAGATCATCTGTGCTATACCTGCCTGTGTTGATAAAATCAATTTCGAACGAAGGCTATTTTTTTCTTATTTAATTGATTTTTTAGTAATCATGAACTGTAATATTTCTGAAATAATATGTATAGAAATAGTCTTTTCGGAGTGAATAGATAGTTGAATAGAGGAAAAGTATTCAGATCTTCTATGTGATATTTCAAAATGACATATTAAAGTTCATGTGATATCTTCACTATATGTTTATTGTCCTAACATCTGCATTTATGAAAATAGACAACTTTAATATGCCCTTTTGCAATATCGCACAAGCGTCTGATTAATTTTCCTCTATTAAACTATTTATTCACTCCGAAAAAACTATTTCTATATGTATTATTTCAAAAATATTACTGTTCATGATTACTAAATAATCAATTAAATAAGAGAAAAATAGCCCAGGTCGAACTAATCCCATCGGATCCGATTATTTTCCGATAGGATCCGACGAGATCCAACTGTCGGATTGTTCGTCCTGGAAGCCTTCATTCGAAATTGATTTTATCAACACAGGCAGGTATAGCACAGATGATCTTGTCATAAATGAAGCGGTTAACTATACGTTTTAGGTTGATGCCGATATAGATAGAACCTGAGCAGGAATAGTTTATTTAAGGCAGCATCAAAAAAGTCATTTTTATCAGGAAAATATGATAGATGGCACCACTATCAACGTAAAAGTATTCTGTCTTTATCTCAAGTCACGTATCAGTCCTCGATTTTTCAGTCCGTACGTTTTAATCAGAAAAAAATTCTCTACAAAATACACTAGGTCCCGCCGCTGACGCCGAACTTCGATGTAAATGTGGTATGTTTCAGATGAATTTGCTCAGTTGTAAATTTCAAGTCAAATTTTTGCGATTGTCCTTTCCTCCCTATGCCATTATATGCCTTATCAACCTATGATAGAGGTCATTGGGTACATTCCTATAGCAACTAGATGTATACATCAATCATTTTTATACTACCATCACTTGTAGTTACGCAAACAAAAGTAAGAGATTTACATAACGAACACTATTAGTTGAAATTTTAAGAGCAAAGAGACAAGCAAACAAAGGAAAGAGTGTAGAACAAAAGTATTAATATATGTGCACTATTAATGGTAAGGCAACCTTTTTATTTTTGCCGTAGTTAGTGGTTCAGCTTTTATGTAAAATGGTTGCAATGTGTGAGGAATTACCAGATCCACTTTGAGTATTGTCGTATTTTTTTTCCTTGTTCATGTCATAAAAAATTAAAGAGCCTATAACAATTTAGTCATATCGAAAATAATTTTAAAAAGGATATGATGATTGACTGTCGCCCAATAAAACTGAATACTAATTACGTTGTTCAAAAAAGTGAAACTTTTATGTCCAGAAGTCAGTAGATTTTTATTGTGTTGATACGCATTATATGCAGTGACTGCCAAAGTTATTTGACTAGTAGAAAGAATCCTTTTAATTTTTTTGCTTATCACTCAAAAGTTGTATGAGCTTGAAAAATCATGTTTCTTCATAACATAAGCTATAGCTTCTATTCTCAGGCCAGTCCGCAGTTTTTTTCATATGTTTTTAATGACACCATGGTAAGATATCTTTTTTTCCATCCTTTGAAAATTAAGCGAGCACTTGTTTTCTTACCGACTAATATGCGCACATTCTAATATAAAATTTTCTGCATGAAACATCATTCAAAAAAAGAAATTTTCTTCTACACCCACACCCTACTTTTCCACTGTGTTGGCATGCGACAATGCTTTGAAAATGAGTATTTCGGATGTTGATCTAGGTCTTTGTGACCAAAAAGTTATAGAAAGACGACTTTTTTCTACTAATATTTAGCTGATTTCAATGTATAATATATCATTGAAAAGAGCTTCAAAACCTACTGTTGAAATGAATGCTAAGTACCACAAATTTCTCTTGGTAAGTAGTAATAAAGATACCAAATGAGTATAGTTCCCGATGTATTCTATGCATTTTCCCACAAAGAGTTGTGAAAATAAAATCGAAAATGTACCTAATTTTCATGTATGTTTTTGAATATGTTGCGACATAGTATCAGATCAAAAGACGTTTAGAGTTCTCTTCTTTCGATTGCTGTAAATCGTAGGTCACTAGCTGTTGGCATCGTCCAGTTATTGAGATTATACTTATCCTTCTTTAAGACACAAAATTCCTAGATACTTCTTTCAGGGTGCCATGGAGGTCGAGAAGGTCAAAAATGACCAGAAGTTTCCCCTCCTGCAAAACTCTATACTTTAATTCTTGGAGCTGCAATGTCTTTTTTATGACAAGTGGATTTAGATCGAGGTATGTGCTTTTTTTCTTTCAAAAATATCGTTTCTAGAAGTCAGGAAACGCATCGTCAAAAAGAACGTGCTCTCTTCAACAGTACTAAATCTTTAAAGGCTGATAAATTCCGTAAGAACAACATCTGAAAGAAAAAGCAAAAAGACACATTTAAATTTGCCCAAAGTACTCATGAAAACAATTTAAGCTTCTATTGGGTGTATCGTTTGAATGAAAACTTCGTTTTTCTTTTATTCGAAAATTGATTTTGAGAAAAGCGAAAAATTAACTTTCCTCTATTCATTAGGACACTTTTCTAAAACTAAAGTGATCAAAAACTGACTATACTTGATGAAGTCTAGAAGGAATTTTTATATCCTATGGTTCAACTGATACATTATAAAATACCGAGCTAGATTCTATTGTTTAATTTACTCATCAAATTTTCAAGTTGACCTATTCCGACTTAAATCTTGATTAAAGCCATTAGTAAATTTTTGTTCCGAATATTTTTCCTAAATAAGCGCTTGTAACTCGTGAGATTCGAAATAATTCTAATTTCAAATATCATATTTTTCTAGAGAAAATAATTTTCTACAAATCGACGCATTTTTCAAAGTCTTTACACAATACTTTATGCCCAAATACAAATAATACATCAAATACTATCCTCATTTGGTATTTATATTACTAATAGCCAAGTCAAATTTGTGTTATTTAATATTGATCTAAAAATCAAGTTTTTTATACTCATTCTAATAGTGTATTATACATTGAAACTAGCTGAATATTAGTAGAAAAAATTGTTTTTCTATAACTTTTTAGTCACTAAGACCTAGATCAATAATCAAGACATTCATGTTCAAACCATTATCGCATACCAACACAGTAAACAAAAATAGTTTAACATTTTGAGTACAACTCACTCTTTAGAAAGATATATGTCATGCAGAAAATGTTACATTACAACATCTGCATAATGATCGTTAAGAAACAAGTGGTGGCATGATTTTTCATAAAGTAGAAAAAAGACATCTTGCAACTGTGTCATTTAAAAATAAACGGAGTAAGATTGTAAATTGTTAGGACAATTTCCATAAGTATACTTAAGACTATAGCTTATGTTATGAGAAAAATACGATTGTTCTAACTCATGTAATTTTTTGAAAGATGAGTAAAATGAAAAAAAAAAAGAATTCTTTCTACTGATGGATTAGTTTTGTTAACCATTCTATGTATGCCGATATAGAAGAAGCAGTGTATCAAAAATGACTGAGCTTCTTGTGTTACATTACTTCTGCTGAGACATGTCAGCGAAGTATACTTTGGTAATTGCGCATATTAGTAAATCATTCTTCTATTTTTCTCTTAAAACTCTTTTCTTTATTCCATTTTTCTACTAACGACACTTCAGGATTTTATTACCATGACTATATTTGTCTCTTAGCTTAATGTCGGACGTATAGAAAAATGATGAGAAACGTTATTCAGGGTAATGGTAAGAAAAAGTAGAGGTGAGGATGAAAAAAAAACATTCCTTTTTTTTTTATTCTGTTCATTACGTTAAAAAAACGCGTATAAGGTATGACGTAAAAGTCATCCCATAGCTGCGTGCACATTTATTCATGATATTTATAACCTTCACATATTTTCATATAATCAAATACTTTCTAAGATATATAAATTATTAAACACAGGTATGTCATATAATTAAAAAACAGTTGATGTCTTTTTATGATCAGTACATTTCATTGCTTGAATGAAGAAAAACAAAAAAAATCTAGGATAAATAAGTGTATTATAAATGTAGGTCAACAGTTGGTCCTGTGACCTTTGCAATTAATATGCGTTTTTTTTTTTATAAATATTTATTCTAAAATAATCTATATAGACTTTTTAACTGTAATAAGAAAAAAGAAATAAACTTAACGTTAACTGCAGCAATCACAATTCTATAGATTATTGTAAAATTTACTAGTAAATTAAGGAAACATTTACGAGAAAATTTCCTTAGCTTATTTTCTTGATAATAATCAAAACTAAATGTAATGAAGAATTATCTAGAATTCTTACAGCTATAAATTATATTATGTTTCATTCTTAATATAGATGTTTTTTTTTTCGTTCAATTCATTTCATGTTAATTGAGAAATGATAATTAAATTTTTAGACAATTCTGAAATGGCTTTTAAACAGCCATGGTTAATTTTACCAATTCGTCAACGTATTAATAAGACTAAAATCAATTTTGACAACAATAGTCTTTGTCAAGTATGTGGTGATAAAGCACATATTTTTAATTATGGAGCTTTAACATGTGCATCTTGTAAAACATTTTTTCGTCGTCATGGTTTTCATCCTGAAGTTTGTAAATCATATTGAATATTTTTATTAATATTTTCTTTTTACTTTTTTGTTTAGGATATTCCAGAATGTGATTTTAATGAAGATTGTAAAATTACAATACAATCAAGAAGAATGTGTACAGCATGTCGTTTTGCTAAATGTCTTGCAGTTGGAATGAGTCCAGATCGTATTCGAAAAGAAGATCTTACTGGAAAATGTCGTGCGTTAATAAAATTTAAACAGCAAGAAATTGTTGCATCGACATCTATCTCAGTATGTATAAATTGTCAAAAGCAAAGGATCATGTCGGATAAGATGATCATCGTTCATTTAAAAAGCTATTTATACTATTTTGTAAATCAACTCGTACTGCATCGAATGATATATAAGAAATTGTATTTTCATCAAGTTTTAATGTTTTAAGAAAATATATACCGCTTAAGGAATATCATAGTATTAGTAGATAATATGACTACATATTTAGAATACAATATCTAATAATACTTAAAATAGCAGTCTTCATATCCAAAAGCTTAGCATTTTTATAAGCATCTATTGTTTTTTGCTTTTATGATATTTTAAATTCTTCGATACTGCTACTGAGGACAAAGTCTAATAACCGTGTAATTATCTCATAAAATTGTATATCATTAAGCTCTATAAAATATACTCATTGATTGTCTTCTGAATTGTTATATGTTATGGTCAAATCGGCTAGTCAATTCCTAAAAAAGACTAATATCTTGATTCCTAAGGACAGAAAAGTATATGCGTTTTGCAATAAATAGTTTTTGGAATGAAAAATTTTCTATCTTTTAATAATAATTTCATTGTGCTCTACCATTTGACATACAAGGATCTTTGGAAATTGGTACAAAAAAATTTCGTCTACGAACCGCTGAGATAGGGATACAAGGATGGACAATTACAAAGATTAATTTTTATTTTCTTTTATTCCTTACGAATTTAGATTCTGAGATGCTGTGTATAGTTAGAGTACGAAACTTTATCAGATTCAGTATATGTTCAATCTCTTATGAGAAATAGAAACTTCGCATATCCCATACATCTCTCCGGGAGTCTAGAAGCGTAAGAACTTTTTCAGCATTTCTGAAGCATCGATATATATATCAAATGATAGGGCACGATGAACTTATTATAAATGACGCATAAGAATTCAGAGCAGAATCAATGAGTATACTTATAGAGTGGGTGTTCTTGATATCTCACGCACTCAAATTCTGTCGTGTTCGTTAGCGGAGTGGATCCAATGGGTTATATTCTAATTGAAGAAGTCAATTACGACCCGATTATTATAAGATCATCGTCAAGGTTAGCTGAGAAATGAGTAGCGTGTCTTAGTAACAGAACACAAATAATCGATAAAAAGCATCTTGCATCAATCAAGTAACTATCAAACTCACGAGTGAACATTTTCTACTGATCAATAGCTTTTGAATTCAGACCCTGTTAATAAAATAGACCCCAATGAGGTATAGAAAAAAAAAGATAAACTCCCTGAACCCTTCTATTCAAAGTTATCGGCAATTTATTGGAATATTAGCCTCTGACTTGATATATACCAACAAACTGAATGACGGTGTTCTTGCCCTATGATTCTATTCACAGACAGATCTATTTGTCAACAGAATGTTATGAAAATTTTAACTCAAATGAATATATCCTTTCCAAGATATTAAAGTTTCAAAACACAGAAAACTCCAGCAACTTTAATGATTTGTTGAGACTGTAATATCTCGGAAGAAAATGTTTTTTTGAACTAAAATTTTCAGAGCATTCTAATGACAAATAGACCTGTCTGTGAAAACGAATTCAAAAGCGATTGAACAGTTGACAATGCTCCCTCGTCAGACTGGAAAATTTTGTTGGAATTAGTAGTACGATTCAGGTCTGGATCCAAGCTCAGAGCTTATATACGTTTAATAAATCGGATCCGGCTTCAAAAGTTTTAGACACTATGGACTGTACCTTTATGTAATATTGTCAAATTGATAACAGTATGTCAATGTCCTAAAGCCTGTATAATACAAAATTTCAATGTGACTTGCAGAAAAAACTGTAAGTTGATTATATTTTCTATTCATTTAAACGTAAACATTTCTTGAACCAAGAACGGGCGCGCATAAGAATGCATTTTGATCCTTTTGATTTACAAAATCTACTCTAATTGAGTCATCTGTAAGATGAAAGATCATGAGTTTCTAATAGTGTCCTGCGGGAACGACTTTTTCTGATTCCCATTCCCTATTCCCATTCCCTAAAAAAAACTTTTTATTTCCATTCCCTTTTTCCCATTCCCTAAAAAAGATTTTTTGTTCCCATTCCCACGTTCCCATTCCCATAATTCCCATAAGATTTTCTAAGGGTTTATTCATCTATGCGAAAGTGTCATTGGCATACATGCATACCAGTTTCTCGCGACATCACGTTTTGCGCATCGCGACGCTGTTACATAGTGCTTCACTTCTTTTCTTTTTCTGTTTTGTTGTTCTTGTCATTTTCGAAGACGATGATGAAAAAGAAAATAATACTTGTGATGATTAAATTACGATGTGGTTAAGAATAAATCAATAGTCTATTTTTTGTTGATACACATTTGTTATTTTTCTATTAATTGTATATGAATAATAAAAGTTATTGAAAATAAACAGTTATCAGATAGAAATATTTTTATGTGTATTGAAATAAGATAGAAAGAATTTTGGGAACGTCAATTTTTAATTCTGTTCCCATTCCCGTGGGAATGGGAATGGGAAAATTAGGGAAAAAAGTCGTTCCCGCAGGACACTAGTTTCTAATCATTTTCATGATAAAATCGATGTATCCATATACAAAATCTTCCATTGTTTACATTTTGAGCCTAAAATACTCGTATGAATTTCATTTGTTCGTTTAACTATGGCATTAAGAAAATTTTCTCTAACATTTAATTCATTTAAAAATTTTCAAGCACTACAAAACGAATTACTTTGTATGGTTTAAAAGAAAATTAGTTTGTATAACAGAATTTTCAGTCCAATTTTGAGATTTTTCGTACAAAATAATACTGATGTTATTTCAGACGAATATTATATTTTGGAATCAACACAAAAGCAGGCAGTCGACTTGTGTATGTTTCAAACTTTTTCTGCAATTTTTTATCTGATCAACTTTTTTCCGTCGTGGACTCCTTCAAGGATATGTAAAAAAATGAATTTATTTACTGTTTAGTCGCCTATCTTTTGATCTTCAAACATTATTTTACAAGTTTAGAATTTGCTTTCTACTACTGCAATGAGTTTTCGAATAAATTCATTTTTTCCACATATCTCTGAGAGAGCCTCTGAGTGAAAATTTTATCAAAAAAAAAAACAAGAGGTTGAACAAAAAGTTTGAAGCATACTGAAATCAACCCACTTTTTTGTACTGATTCGAAATATTTTTTAGATCATATTAAATGGTTCATTTTGCAGCGCTTGAACAGTTCTAAGCGAACTAAACGTGTAGGAAATTTCGCTGACACTTGTAGATTCAAAATATTATCTTAAATGAATAGTTCTAATATGAAAATGTAGCCTAAACAAAGACCTATCAGAATAATTTTGTGAAACACGATCTGAAAGGAGTGTTGAAGTGTTTAGGGGTAGAAATTTGGACCCCCCCCCCCCCCCCCCCCCCCCCCCGCCCCCGCAAACGCCCCACCCCCCCCCCCCACCCACCCACAC
>CAJNSZ010000566.1:0-70045 GCA_905329745.1 Rotaria sp. Silwood2
GTTATGCCTAAAAGTTAATATATATAGTTTTTTAATTATATTTCATTTGTCATTAAGATCATGCTCAATATTACAGCACGAATAACATGTTTTGCACGACAGCGAACACCTCCGTCTTCATCTTCATTCACTACTACATTATCCTCGTCATCAATTCGACCACTTGAAGTAAGTGGATGGTGTTTTGAAAATGAAGCACAGAAAAAAAAAATTTCATATCTTGAAGACGTATTGATCTCAATATTTAAAAATAGCATGAAATCGAACATTTAAGTCCCCAAAAAAGAGACGACGCGATTAAAATTTCAGACTCCCTGAGAGTCGGAAAGTATACACTTGAAGAAGTTGAAGATTGTTCGTTATTGGACAGTGTCTTCTTTTTTAATTTTTTAATATTCCTATGAGACACTTTTCTATACATCCTTCCTGCTATTTTACCATTTTGACATGGCTTCTGAGAGATTCTATTAATAGGTTTTTTTCAAACTGATATTATTTAGTTCACGTTGGTTTAACACATGCTAAGCCAATAAACAGGAAAGAATAAAAAAAAGAGTCTAGTCAGTATTCTTTCAATTGTTGATATATTTAGATGATATTGAGCATGATCTTAATGACAAATGAAATATAATTAAAAAACTATATATATTAACTTTTAGGCATAACATTTCTTGATATAATATTCTTTCCATCGTTCTAATATATGATTTGATACGTATACAAAATATATTAAGGTAAAGAGCGTGCATTTAAAATCGATTATCATTATCATTTATGTTTATGTGAAGTTATCGATTACCAATCTATTAGTGGGTTCATCTTTTTTACGTTTTTGTTTTTTTGCTTACAATTATCAAGGATGAATAAGAAACTTTTCGAGGCAAATCAATATTTAATAGTCATCACATTATGGACATAAACAGGTGTATATATATATATATATAAAACATAGTTGAATACACAACATATATTCAATAAGGTAAAAATGTCCTATAAATGAAATCTACCAGAGACGATATGTGTTAAATGAGAAGGAAAAGAAACGAAAAGAAGTAGGTTCTTTTTTTTGTTTAGAACGATTGGAAGAAAATAATCGATTTCTTACTATTGAGTCGTTGGTAAATAGAAAAAAGAAAGCTATCTACTGGTTGTTGAGTTTGATTAAACAGAACAAAAATAAATATGAGATTTAAGTTTACTATCGAAAAGGTCTTTCGCAAGCAAATGTACTATTTGATTCTTCAATCCCCATAAATCAACTTTATCCACAAGAGAAGACATAAATACATCTTTTTCAAGTACCTGTCACATCATTTTGTTATCAACAAAAACGACTCCAACGGAATAATGTATCTTAATATTTCTTTTTTTATTGATTCTTCAATTATATACGCATGCGAAATAACAATAAAATCCTTATTAATAATGAATTATAGTATTTTTCTTTTCTAAAAAACCGTTTATTCTACTATTTCTTTGCATAATAATACAAGCAATGATATTTCTATTTGTTTCAGAAGAGGGGGGGGGGGGGGGGGTGAAATGATATGGTACGATTGTCGATATCATGCGCTAAACGCATGTAGTTTTATAATATTACCTTCAACTAAAAGTTCTCTGTCATTAGTATCATTAATTTATCATATACCCTTTTCTTGCCCCTATATTTTATTTGTGTTATGAGAGAAACATGGGCCACGCTTTATATCATACAGTAGCTGCATGATTTACAGTATTAAAACTACTCGACAAACCCTCTTCTCATACGACTTGCTCTTCTTTTCTATCTTTTTTTATTTCTATGATAAAGAATTTACAGCTGTTTCAGTCATATATGTATCAATGCATTAGAAACTTCTATTCAAATGTGTCAAGCCATTTGCTGATATATGATTACTATCTATGCTAAAGATAATTTTTTTTTCTTATGTGAATACTGTTGTTTTTTTTCTTTCTTGATGTAAAAAGAAGGGCAAAGTCGACTAGTAATAAACAACAATTTTTCTCGTTTTCTTCGCTCTTTTTTCCTCTCTGTCTTGCCCTTATCCTTTCACTCTACCGATTTTAGTTACCAGAAAGAGAAAAAAAACAAAAGCAAATTTTTACTGCGCTTCTCGCTTCGATGACAAATATAATTTTCAAAATAGTAAACAAGCACAACAATAAGATGACGACTCAGTGTTTTTTCTCTTTTTTGCACACCTCTTGTGTGCTTTCTCTCTCTTTCTCTCTTCTGATTCATATATATAAATACGTGTATATATGCAGATGATAGCTTCGCCTTTGTGCATAGACATATCACCTGTCGCACTCGCTCGCTTTGAGTAAGGAGACATCTAGAACGTATATATTACCAAACTACAATATATTTGGCTGACTTCGACCACTATTCTTTCTGGTAGATAAAAAAAAAAAAAAAGGAACGAGGTGCTTCAAGTACAGCATGTTCGTCGTAATAATCTGTAGGAATGGCAAAAACGAGAAAAAAAGTAGGTCTTATTATCTTGTTGTCTAGTTCTCTCTAGTATAGAACTCTGTCTCTCTCCATTTTTCTTCTGTCGTCAAATAAATAATGGTAACAACAGCATCAAACACCTAACCTGCAACATTTAGTTGCTTGCAAAATATAGATCATTCATTAAGCATTTGTTTTCATTATGATATAATATGAACAAATGTGTGAGGAAAAAGGAAGAATATTAGATACGCTCATAAGATGAACTATTGACCGCTATAAAATCATATACATATGCTTCCTTAATATCATCCAACCATTTCTTCTTTTGAATGAAAAAAAAAGAAAAATAGAAGCCCTGATAAAAAAAATCTTTCCATCATTATAACATGCATCAATCACGCGTTGCCCATCCGCTGCTTTGTTTTTTCTTTTTTTTTTTGCATCTTTAACTTTTCTACAAACATACAATGAATACGTACCTATATATAACAAATAATCGTCTTTCGCTTATTCATTATAGACGAGATAAAGTTGTGAGAAAGCAGTTTGATTGTTTTTAAAAGTCGAACTTTTTCATTTGATTTTTTTTGTTTTTAGGAAGATTTGAACGATTCATCAAAGTCTCCTTTACTTATTGATAAACAACAAATTGATTTGCCATCATTACATAATTCTAAGATGGCTAATATACTTGTTCAACAACAAACACTTCGCACACCAAATATAAATATAAATAGGTCAACAACATCACAAAAAGATACATCTGGATTGATGAGACATTCTGTAGATGACAGATTATTTTTTCATGATTCAACACGATTAATAAATTTATTAACACGTTTTGCATCTGAACCACAAATATCGAAATATCATATACAATCACCAAATACAAATGGACAATTTAATAAATCATTGAGAGATTTTACTTTATCATTACCTATATCGAATTCATGTTTTAAATTAAATGAACCCGAAAAAGACGAAATTGATTTTGATGATATTCTTATGTTTAACTGTGATAAAATTCAACCGGTGTCTACCTCTACAACAGAAAATTTTACCAGTGATCAAATAGACAATATTAGTTCTTCTACAACTACTAATTATCTCTTAGAAGAAATAATAACAATAAATGATGAGTTAACAAGTTCACAATTAAATAATGATCTAAAAACTCCACAATTAAATGATGATTTAAATACTCCACAAGTCAATGATGATTTAATAAGTCCACAAATAAATGATGATTTAATAAATCCACCATTACATGAAGATATTCTACTTGAGACAAATTCATCTACAAATGATAATGATACACATTGTGAACGTCATTTTCGTCGACGAAAAAGACGTTCATCATTAACAAAAACTTCAATATCTCTTGATGATACGCAAGCAATAACTAATTTATTTGAAAAAGTTGATATTAATAAGGAATCTACACAAGATAATAATGAAAATATAAAATTAAAAGAAAATGAAGATAAACCAAATACAAAACCTATTGAAATAAAAATTTCTGAATATCAAGAATCTGATCAAACGATTGATGATCTTGAAAAATCCGCTTCTCTCAGTCGATATCGAGGAAGACGTAAGTTAATCTAATCTAAAGAATATTCCCATATATCATTTATTTGTTCCTCTAGGATTAAGACATCGATTTTATCGTCATGCAGCTGCATCATCATCATTAAAAGAGGTTACATCCAATATTTCATCAGAACTTTATTTACCCAATGAAACATGTAATGTTGAAACACCTACAACTCCTACACAACTTTCATCATTATCAGTAATTATGTCACCAAATTTATTGACTCAAAAAGTCACTCAAAATGTATCAATGGGTGGTCTTAAACGTGTAGGTTCAATTGGATCAACAAAAAAAACTGTTCATTTTGCTGATTCTGTTGGTCTTGAATTAGCACATGTGCAATATATACAATCGTCAATAAATGATGATTCAAAAGAATTATCATTTTTATTAAGTACATCATTTTTATCATCGTCACCTCCATCTTTTACAAAAAATAATCTCTATTTACCAAATACATCCAATGTAGAACATAAACCATGGTCATTTGATGTTATGTTAAAACCGAAGAAACCAACAAATGATAAAGTATATTTAAAAAGATTTTTTTGTTTATTTCGTCAACCAGATTCCGAACATCCAGATATATTTTTACATGAAATATGGAAATCTCAAATAAAATTAGAACATGCTGATATACCATTTCAATCTTCGTCAATCGGTGAACAACAACTTATTGGTACATTATGGGTTACAAATATTAGTTTTTCAAAATATGTTTCTATTAAATATACATTTAATCAATGGATAAATACATATGAATCTGAAGCTCAACATTGTCGTTATTCAAATGATTTTCGGAATATAGATCAGTTTCAATTTATAGTTAATATACCAAAAGATGTTGATCGAATTGATTTTGTTTTACGTTATTCTGTTAATGGACAAGAATTTTGGGATAATAATGGAGGAAAAAATTATACATTACAAAATGAATTAGCACATACAGCATCAACAACGATTTCATTGCCGCATGATTGTGATTTTAATGAAATGAGATTTTATTGAAAAAAACAATTACAATGGAAACTTTTTTTTAAACCGAAAGAGAAAAGAAAATAAAAGCAAGACAAACTACATTGTTTATATATATATATATGTATAGTGTATGAAAAAAAACAAATTGAGTGTGTTTGTATATGTATGTTATGTATAGGGATCGAAGGCGTCTTTCATTTTTCTCTTGTGTATATTTTCTTTTTCTCTTTGTCATTTTATTTTTAATCGATGCTTGAAATGTCAGTCGTGTGACTACAACCAGAGAGTGATGCGCATCAATTCGATTTTCATTTCTTCTTCTGTAGTTGTTAGATATTTTTAACTAAAATAAACATAATGAAATAAAGAATATGTATGCATAGAACATCATTACTTTTACTGTCATCTTAATAGATAGCCCTCAATGTACTTAGTAGACAAAATTACTAACAAGGACATTGATCGAATAGACACATGTTTCTTTCATCGTAACATTTTAAACTGTTTTCTTTTAAAAACCTAAAATCATTGTAATGCTTCTTGCATCATAGGTCGAGTATGTTGTTTTACTTTGCTCTCAAAATATAATTTCGAATAAAAGTCAAATTTATTGGCCATGAAGACAATGATGCATGATATAACAGAATTTGTAATGAACCATAGAAAAAAGGAAAAATACATTACGTTAGATTAAATGATATTTATTGATGTCTAAAACATAGGGAAATATTATTGATAAGGTTTAAATATAAAAAAAGAAAAATAAGATTAAATTTCATGTCTGCACTTTTCATCATCTAGAACAATAGGTAAAAGGCAAAGTCTAAAGAATTTTCAAAATTTATGCATTTATAGCATTGTGAATATCTGATAAATATTTTGCAACATTTTTTTTCATAGTGATGACAGGGTAATTTATCAACATATTACATTTGACAGAAAAACTATGGTAAATATATATTATTTATCAAAGTCAAAGATTAGCCCATACTTAAACTCAGGTCCTAGATGATATGCTAGTTAAGGATAAATATTCATGCTTTTGCTTCATAATAGTCGCAAAATCAATATTCCACCCCGAGTAAACAAAATAAATTAATGTTATTTTTCTTATATAATCATTGGTTTCAGTAGCAGTCTGAATTTTGTAGAAGTGCTTCTGTTTGTTAAACGAAATCATATAAATACGAAAACATGGTATTTTATAACTTATTATTGACATGATCCATATTGTATTTTTAGAATAAATTTTAGTATTTAATGCAAATTAAATTTTGAATCGGACTTTGATATATACTGATAAAAGAGTGTATCAAGTTGATTGTCAACAGTTCTGTCATGCAGACTGTAATTAAGATACTTTGTTATATATTTGGATAAGTGTCGTATGATAAATTTTATATGCATAATAAGATAATACAAAAATTGGCTTGTAGAAAGTATATGATCAAAATATGAGATAAGAATAAAAACGAAATAAAAAACTTAAATATAAGAAGACATAAAGAGAAACTTTTTTAAATGTCTTTATATTACTTTTTTTTCAAACTCAACAATAAGAATGTACTCAGAATGATTCATTCAAATCAATAAAAATCCCTATGATTCATTTATTTGTTATGTTATTTAAAGTAATAAAACTAGCGAGAGAATCTCGCCATATGATAAATCTTATCTCACTAGGTAAGACAAGACATGCACAAAAATACTATTTGAGTATTTGTTTTGAGGTGATTTTAGTTTGGAGATAGTAAAAAAAAAACTAATTCTGAAAAGATTATTCATAATACACTCTCGTAAATTTGGTAATACATATCCTCTTGAAATGAATTCTGTATATAATATTATAAATCGATCAACAATAGATTGAATGAACATCTATAGAAGATGAATAACTGTTTTCTATATAAGTAAAATTTTATTACTCGAATAGATTCTAATTGAATTTGTTATTAACTAGTGAAAATTAACGAATTTTTTAGGTTATATAAAATACAGTCGAATCTTTGTTAAACTGTGTTAATAATTGGAGTTTTTATCAATAAATCATTTGTTAATAGTTACTCGGTGATCAAACCATATGGATGTATAATATACTGTTATTCGTTATTATGACAAGCATGTAAATTCAGACCAATATCGTGATAAAAAAAAAAAGAAGTCAGATGCCAGATCTTGCCGATAAGATGAAAATTATATGAAAATCCAACAAAACATCGTCGCCTCTGTAGACTAACACTATGTTTTACTATAAGATTTTTCAACGATCTTATCGTTACATAAGATCATAAATCTGCCATGTCCTTATGCTACACTGCCAGAAGATCAGAAAGATAGACTATAAAACTTCCTATATTTTTGTATATTTAGTTTCATTTTTTTGTTCAATGCAATATTCAAGGAGTAAATTGTTTTGGAAAACCTATCACTTTTGAATATTTATAGAATAACAATGGTAACCATCACATTTTTCTTTTATTAAGGCAATTTGAATAGAATGACACATTTTTTTATGCTTTACAAAATGACGTATTAATCATGTCTGTCTATTAGTTTGTGAAGGGCCAGATTGGTATGCTATCTTATCAATCTACCCTTTATCAGCTGGTTGCTAGACATGATCGATGCGTCTTTTGTCAAGCATGAAAAAATAAATCGCTCTATTCATATGGATTTGACAAAAGAAAAAAAAAATAATGGTTGTTATTGTTATTATTCAAAACATTCAAAAGTGATAGATTTCCCAAGACTATCTACTCATCGAATATTGCATTGAGCAAAAAAACACCTAAATACACAAAAATATGTGGAATTTTGTGGTCTATATGTCTAGTCTATTGGAAGTGTGTGTAATTTTAAATGAATAAATTAGCATGGGGCTTTTTTCTTCATTTAAATATATAAATGAAATAGATACAACTTAAACGGGTTTCTTTTTTTTATTTAATGGTTTTTATTTGTTTAATTTTCGGTTTTTTTGACTGTTTGAATAGTCCGAATACAAAAAATATAATATACACATTACAATAAACTTTATTAACATACATATAATCGAAATGTCAACCATTGGGTCATCACCATTTATAACCTAGAAATAAAAAACTATTCACCATGTGCTAATACATTTAAGTTATGATTATGATAATGAAGTCTATTTTAAACGTGTTTATATTAAAGTTATATTCAGCAGTGAACAAGGTCGAAATGACCGAGCTTTAAATAAATAAAAAAGAATCTCGTTGAGACCAAATTTATTTCATTTACAATAGTGAACGTGTAGACGAAAGAGGTAGCAGATTTATGACCTTATTCGAAGATATTCTTTATATGATGGTAAGACCTTTGAAAAATCTTACAGAAGGACATTTTTAATATTAATTTTCTTCTAATGTCTCAGAACCAACTTCAAACTTAGCTTTTCTTTTGGTTCATACCTATGTACAATCTATTGAGACTAGAGAAAACTACAAGGATTTATGTCCATGGCTTGTTTTTCATGAGTTACGATCAAATTAGTGATTTTAAAAACATACTGTTTTAATTTAGATCGCTGTACAAATCGGCTTGCAAGTTTCAACTTTCATTTTTCCACTAGTGAAATTTTTCATGAAACTATAGTCGTTTAGTCTCAAATTCAGATTGAAATTTTGTTGAGTTTTTTTCAGTTTTTATGGCTTGTTTTTCTACATTTTGTTTGCAAGAAAAGACATTTATTATGTATTAAGGCTATGATTACAGAGGTCACAACCTGCTATATAATTAGTTCTATTTTAAAAAATAACAGTAGGTATCTGCTAACGACACAAACACTTCTAAATTAAGAACTGACGCCATGAGTAAGTTGACTCAACTTAGATAGGTACTAAAAATATCAGGCTTTGATATACTAACTTTAGAAAAAAATAGAAGGGATGTATGTTCTCAATTTCAAGCCTTGTAATTGAATTTTATATATAGCTTGTGTGAATGTGCCAAATCGATCTCTATTATCAATTATTGCATTTGCCAGTATAGAGTATCATAATACACTATTGTCGGCATCGTATGTTCTTCTTCTACCGACAAACAGCTCGACCTCGAATAACAATGCGAAACCCAATGCTCAAGTAAGAAATTAGAAGATGAGAATATGGGAGAGGCATCCGTCCAGTGGATCGAAAATCGAAATACAGAACAACAAGAAGCATGCCGAAACCCAAACAAGAAGGGGATACAACACTCTATAATGTCAAATACAGTAATTCATAGTAGAAATTAATTAAACACATTCATATGAGCTATATATAAAATTCAATTATAAGGCTTGAAATTGAGAAAATGGATTCCTTCTATTTTTTCTAAGAGTATCATTTAAAAATCTAATACTTTGGATATCTGTCTAAGTCGAGTTGACCTACTCATTGATCAAAGATATGAGTGTTCGTAGAATCAGTTCGACTGGTTCGGTCTACTGATGGTATCGATTCTCGATTTGAAGATATTCGCGTCTTTTACATACAACCAACAATAGCTGTTAACAAATAGAACTGGTGATTCATTTAATGCATTCGTGATACTTGTCTTATCTTGTTTTTTTTTTAATATCCCTATACACATATTTCTAATATTTTTCTTTTTTAAATATTTACTTATTTATAATAACTATTGTTTGCCAAAAGTGATTTAATTGATTGTGCTTATTCAAATGGAAATTGATTTAAAAACTGAATGGTCACTAGCGATGGTGTTGACCATAATGAATGTCAGACGAGATAGTGAGAAAAAAAAGTATAATTTCTCACAAATACAGGGACAAATTTTTAACGATGATCCTTTGCCAAAGAAGCCTACACATCATATTAAGAATGTAATGAAGAATTACAGAGAAGTCAACAAAAAGGAAAGATGAAGATGAAGATATTGACAAAACTGAATAACTTTTATTAAAAACAAATGTCGGGCGCAGTACTTCTAGACTTAGTAATTATAGTGTCTGGTAGACATTAAAGATATTACTTTTCTGTATAAGTCTGTTAGTAATATTATACCATTATTTTAGTCTATAGTGTTCTATAACAAACATCCAAGTATACTGATCAAATAATAAAAATTCCTACCAGAAGAAATGACTAAACAAACCATTCGTCAACCTGAATTCGAGATCGAAAAACCTATAGTTCACTAATGAAATATCATATGGTCATAGTACTTAGAGTATACCAAAAGTAGCGCTTTTGACAGATAAAAGCCTAAAAGAAAGAGTTAATCAAGTTTTTGTTCCAGCAAGTATTTGAGCTAGTAGTCATGCTTAATTGTGCATAATTGATTGGTTGAAAGTATTTTTTTAAATAAACTTCGATTAAAAAATTCTTTATCTCGATTGCAGCACTGAACTCAATACAGCGAATACAGGAAGTGATACTAGGTGATCAACTCTAAATGTGTCACACATAAATTGGTTCGGGTTTTTCGAACTAGAAGAACTGCAATCAGATAATCTCCATCAGCTACAGTTTGAAGTAGTAATTTAGCCCCAAAACAACGTTTCGTGTCTTTTCTGAAAACAAATAATCAAATGCTCTTTAAGAAAAAAAGTTGGTAGATATGGAAGGAAGGCAGACTTCTTATCATCAATACTATATCAATAATCCCCTAAATCTACTTATTAATGGAGTGAGACGACAAACATGATCGTTTAGCGCTCAAAATATCGAAAGTCAATACGACAACGTCCAACCAAATATCCATAAAGATGCTTTACAGTCCTGTAGCAGAATTATTTTATACCCACCTTATTCTACAGATAGAGTATTATATATTTTCAAGATGCTCAATCTAATGAATAAATTTCATCAATCAAACGGCTCCTAGTCATTATACAGAGTAGCGTAAACAAGATAATGAATTTTTAATAAAAGATTATCTGAAAATTTCTTCAACAAATATCTTCAAACCAATTGATTGTCTGTGATTAAGAATGGTTATGGGCTCAAATACTTGATTAACTCTTTCTTGTGAAATTTTATCGGTTAAAATCACAACTTTTAGCATGCTCTAAGTATCTTCTATTCTTCAATGTTGATATTGAGAATTCTGCTTTGTATGTCTCAGAATAGGTAACACTAGAAAATTTTCTAGTTTTCCAGTAAACCAATGTCAATTTTTAAAAAAGAGGTTAGGCATTTTTCGAATAACTCTTGATAGAAATAAGATAGTGACCTGCTGTGTTCACCATTGGAAAGAGTAGATGAAGTCGCATCAAATCATATATTATAGGCTCTCCTGAGATGTTTTCTGATGATTCTCTAATCAGATTTATAAAAAAAAAAAAAAGTCTCAGAAAAATAGTTCCGTTTCACATAAGAAACATGCAAAAATGTGAAATTTTTTCACAGCAGTTGCTTGAAAAATTGTTAAGATTAACTGAATTAGATCAGATGATTTATCACTTGGCGAAGTTCTCTCGTAAGACAATACAATAATCGAATATGTTACTCAAAAACAAATACACTATCTAATTCAATTTCGGATTATTAACTAACATGAATAATGCTTTTCTTTGTTCACAAAAATTTCAAAACACTTTTGCAACACCTAAAAAGAAATAGTCTTTTTTTTTTGCGTATTGAAATTAAATTTTGAAATGAAAACAATCAATAAAACTACATCATTTTCGTTGTTCATATGTTTAGAACATGTTTTCAGTGATATAAAACTATGAGCATATTTATCCTAAGATATTAAATCTAAAGAGTTGTTTATTTTGAAAAAAAAGAAAAATTAAGGACAGCAATAAAGACTAAATCAGTTGTTTTCATATGGGAATATCAAATGGGACAATGTTTATAATTAAACATCTTCGCCTTTTTTTCTTTTGATCTTCTTCAAGATCCGATTGTCGTTTTCGATAACCACGATCTTATGATGAACCAGATGACTCATCATCCTCATCTAGTTGCAGTTTAAATTGTGGTTGAACATCTTTCCATAATTTGCCTTGATTATGACGTTCAAATAGATAATCCGTTGTTTTATTTATAACACGTTCATAAACAAATACACCAGCAGCAACTGATAAGACAATAGTTGCCGAACGACGAAAAAATACATTGTAAAGTGTTTTTGTAAATGATGACATTGCAAATTATCTAGAATAAACAATTAAAAAGGGTATAGTTTGTTTCATTGTTTTTTTTCTCAAAGATCTATATTGAATATATCCTCTGATAACATCTAGTACAACTGCAATAAAAGAAAACTCTAATCTTTCAGTCTAGAATAATTATATTCAATTCAATGAAATAAATCACAAAATGTTAACAGTCTATTGATCTTTTTTCGATAGACGTCGTTATTTCGCTGGTTGTGTAACCTATGGCTTCGTATTTTCATAAGCCATCAAATGAAAAGGTTTTAATCTAAACTTGACTTTTCTAGGACGCTAGATAGTCTAAAAATTTCAGACAGAACAAATATATTTTCCTTGAAAATTCAGAAAAATTGAATTTTTCGAGCAATTGAACATTTGAGAAGAAAATAATCAATTCATGTGACCACTATACCTATAAAACCACAATTTGTGCGATGCGAGAGCTTATTAAAGAAGTGCGCATCATTTAAACTAATTAAAACCTTACAATATTATCTAATAAATACTACAAAGGAATCTTTCTAAACCCTACATTGACTCTATAAAATTTCATTACTACTCTAAATCTTGCCCAAAAAGGTTTTTGATAAAAACTCATGTACAAAAAATAAAACATCTTTAACAAGATGACTCATCATTTTGTACTTTTCTTTCTCTAAAGTATGATTACAAATTTAAGACCACAAATAAACCTATTCAACAAAGAAAAACAAACAACAAAAATGAATTTATCAATAGTTTTTGTTGTTCAATAAAAAAAAAACATATAAGAATATACACGAATGAATAAAAAAAAATGAATTGAAATATTTCTGAGCGCTTCCCATGAGTACGAAAATCACACAAGAAAAGTACAAGAAAACAAAACAAAAAAAAAACTAAATCGAAACAATATATTTAATTTAATATGAATTATGCTTTACAATTTAAACTGTTCTTTCGTGTTTTTTTTTAGTTTTGTTAACAATAAGTTGTTAAAATAGTAAACGAAAATATACAACACGATTATTATTACTAATCTAATTCTCATGAATTATATATATATATATAAATATTATCCATTTGTTCTTGGCCAAGCATCGAAACCAAAAAGTAAACCAATAATTAATGCAATACCACATATAATAGATAAAATACAAAGTATAAGAGCACGCTTATTAAGTTTATGTGAATCCATAACGAAGCCATCACGAAATTTATTTTGTGCTTTACGTGCAAATGCAAACGCAAATAATCCTAAATCATAAAAATAATTATTAAATATTAAAAGAAACAAACAAATTAAATATACCAAGTGGAAAAAATAGAATGATACATAATATTGCTAACCATCTCCAATCTGATGGACGACGTGGTGCTTGTGGATCAAATTTTTGACGACGATTAACTAATGTAGCAGAACTTTTTGAACTTGGTACGCCGCCAACTGCTTGAGGATTTGAACCATGTGTTCTTATTGTTGATTGACTTGAATATAATGGATTTGTTGGTCGAACTTGTGGATATTCTTTTCAAAATGAAAGTTTTAGTTTTTTTTTTTTTTTATATCAGATTATTTATGTTATATTTTAATTTACCTGCATATCTTGATATTCGACTTGGTACGGAACTTTGTGATCGTTGATCATTTTCAGATGGATATCGAGTAGGATAATATGTTTGATTATTATTTAAATTAGCATCACCGCCACCACCTCGAAGGTCAATACGAATATCATTGAATGCCGGTTGCTCATAGTCACCCGTTCCATGACGCATCTAAAAGAAATAGATTTATTAAGATTTATTTTTTATTTTTATAATAATGAAAAATATTAAGATTAGATTAAAGTGCAGAGCGCTGTCCTACTAGATTTATATTCTCATCGTGCAGTAACCACCGGTTTCTTTCGCTCTGCATTGATGAAGTTTCGTCGTCGTTGATGTTATTTTTCTATCAATAACAGAACAAAGAGAGAGAGACCTAGAACGTTGTGTAAAATAAAATTCATTCGATCCCACGTGAATAAATATGGAAAAATTGATGTAAGCCTACGCATTTGTCTCTCTTTTTTCCTCTGTCATAAGAAAAAAAAAATTATTTCTCCAAAAAAAAAAAAGGAAAAAAAGCCTTTTCAATGTCGTCCTTCATCGTCAACTCAATTCTTCCTTGTTATGTGCGCATGTATGTAACATACATATAAAAACGCAAGTTGAGTTTTTTTTTTCTTTTTCGTCAATGTTCTTTTCTCGTATTATTTCTGCTCTTCTATTATAAAAATGGAGAGTAGTTGCAGCAGCAGCAGACGAAGGAGAACCAGTGAAAAATTGAGAAAGAGAATAAGAAAAAAAAAATGAGAGAAAAAAGGCCGAAGAGATTGAAATTGTAATAGGTGTGCTAGAGTCGTCATCAATGTTTCATTGAGACACGAGCTTCTTTTGAGAAAGTGAAGGTCAAATCAACCAGCAAATAAATAATAAAATGAAAGAACATATGTTTATGTTATATAATTAACATAGTTATACTATTTCATATTTCAAATATTTTTCTTCATTTGGATACTCAAGTATTATAAATTAACATAAGAAAAAAACAAACAAATGATTATTAATTAAATATCTATATGTATAACTACTCCTTCTGAAATATTTTTTTCTATATTCAAAAGCAGATATTGTTTAAATCGAAATCTTGTTAAGTACTTCTTAAGTGCAACAGAATAGAAAAGTCTAGAAAATATATAATGAGTCATTAGGGTTTGCAAATAAATACATTATGAAGTTTGATAACGGTGTAAATGAATCATTTTTGTGATTATAAAATATGATTTATTATCTTACATATATATATATCCTTTTTTTTTTAATTTTATCAAATAATTTATTACAAGAGTTAGATGAGAATTTTGCATGCATGAAATATTTTTACTTATTATGCATTCGTTCTATTCATAATTAATTTTACATAATTATAACACGATACAGTTAACACAGAAGTCCTTGACTTTAAGGTAAATAGAAAACTAAATCCTTTTTTATTAGTATAACGTGATTTTTGAATTGAAATTTCAATGATGATCAAATCTATTTAGACAACATTATTTTTGTATTAAAATAGGCCCATAGATGGCGGAATAGATAGACTCAACATTTCTAATACGATCCCTATCTGAAAATTAAAAATAAGAGAAGACAAGTTTTTGAATGCTACTTAGATGAAATAGTTACTTTCTCTTCTATCAAACTCACATTTTTCAATGTGTAATAGTGATGAAGATAAGAAGAAAAAAACTTGTAATTTGCATAAAAAAGACATGCAAAGAAGATATTCTGATCTACTTTACCGGACAAAAAGTTTAATGGACATGTAACTTTAGTCGACAGAGGCGATGGAAAATTTTTGCAGAGTCTATTTAATTTGACCTGGATTTTTCGTACAGCTCTTTTTCACTTGTAATGAACCATCCTCATTTCAATTCATTTGACGATGTATGATCCAATGTCTTTATTTCAATGTTTTCTAAATCTAGTTGATTGAAAATATATGATGATGAGTTATTCCAGGAAGAGAAAAATGTTGGTATTTGTATGAAACAAATTAATGCGTTGCTCAAATATATTAATTTGATGAAAGAAGAAAAGTGTTGGAGCCTACGAAACATGAATCTAGGGTAAGGTTTCAATTTCTGAAGTCTTGTTGCTCTGTCGCCTATGTAATACGAAATTCATTCTATGCTTTCACTATCATTTCCATTCTTACATTGATATCTATTATAACACATGATGTATTCGAAAGATGAACGTATTCAAGTCCCCTCCTCCCCGCTCAAAAATCGATCTTGGATCAAGTATATTCATTTCTGAGTTGTACGATCAAAAAAAAGAATTCTCGCTTTCCCTGAAAACAACATATTTTTTAAGTACTTATTCAGAAAAACAAAATAAACACGTACGTGCGGATATTTTGTGTACAAATGAGTTACTTATAAGTTACGGGGAAAATGTGAGTAAGTTGTGTTCTTTTTTTCTTGTGTACTGTAATCTTTGTAATTTTGAGAATTTTTCGATCACTAAAGATACTAAGCCATTCGTTCATCACTATCGTGTGTAAGAGAAGGTTAGTAAATGTACACTTTTGGTCCAACGATTGTACGAGAGGACGACAAAATATGTAAGACTTCTCGTTTCTTTTTTGTCTAATACACGGTACAGACTTGTCATGGATGAATATTGAGATATTTAGTCAAGTTGATGGCTGTACGAGTCTTCAATTCTGTTGAATTGGTTGATCATACTTTCGGAATTCTGTTTTTTTTTCAAAACAATATTTTATAATTGAAAAGAATAGGATGTGTTTTCATTTTATATAAAACAAACGTTGATAAATAATAGTTATTGAAGCTTAAAACATTACACGATTAGCTAGTTGATTTATGAATGAGTTATTGGAATTACTAAAAATCAATATGGAATCTAGTTCCTGTGTAAAGAACTGAAAAATTTAGCTCAACTAAAACTACATAGGGAGGTCATAACATAAAAATTTGATTATGAAAACATGAGATGCATATCAAGTTTTACCATCAAAATGCTACCTTCAATCATAATAATAAAAATAAAACTCACAAGTATCATAAACCAACTTCAGCATTAAGTAGTGAGGTTCTAAAATCTCCTTGCCTTTACTTTTCGCACAAACTAGCTTGATCACTCGATGATAATTCTATTGCGATCTTTCTAATGAGACTGAAATTTTCATTACAAAAAAAAAAACAATTAGTTCTTTGGGCAGAGCGTTAAAAGGTAGCATTAGCACATTCATCCATAGAATAAGATATATCTTGGTTTTGACTAAAAATGAATTACATAGTATTTTCTTCTTATCATGATTACAGACTCTGGTAGACGAATACGATCCGTTTACAATGAAATACGAAACGTTAACAAGGTCGTATGTCTCTGTAAATATAGGGTCAGTAATACGGTGGCATTACTGTATAAGAACGGCTGTTTACGATGATTCGTAATGATTGATCTGCGAAGTTTATTACAAGCAGTTATTGCTTATATGAAAATGAAAACGTATGACGAATATTAATTTTGACTGATATTGTTCAACATTATGCTCGTTCGTTAGAAAATACCTGTTTTAATTATCTGTCAAAAAAATGAAAATCAACACGTTTGTCAAGTATCAGCTATTTGATTTAGACTAAGAACTTAAGTGATAATGTTTTAGTATTTCCTTAAATTTAACTTTTCTTAACAGGATGAATTTCGATAAATGTTTTGCAAATTTTTTAACTGAATTCATATCGTTTTATTATTTGAACAATCGTAAAACTTGAAGATCTAATACTTTATGCTATGCATTGAGTGACAAACATATTTATGGTGCACGGTCTCCGTTTTGTAGAGCATTTCACGCGATTTTTCAGGTCTTCAAGTGACTAATGGATTTTGATAGATAAGGAAAGAAAAGTCTAACGATTTGCATTATAAAAATTTAACTAAAAGATTTTAAATCAAATAAAAAACAGTTTATGTCAGTTTCCAAATGTAAATAGGGATCTTTCGAATCATTCTACTCGCATAAAATCTAATCAATAGTACGAAAACCATCAACTTGACTGAATATTTCAATCTTTTCTTACTATTTCGAATATAAAGGCTTCTCTCTTCAATATACAGTAAAAAATTAGAATTATTTATTCATTTGGTTACGCTCTTTATAAAACGGAATAACTTCTTGATATAATTAAGTACTCTTCAATGAAATTTTACTAAAATCTCGATTTATTTTCGTTCACTTGTAGTAACCATGTCGTTCAGATAGAACCAGTTGGGTAATATCCGACGGATAATGCTGCTTCGAAAGTAAGAATCATTTATTACATGATTTTTATAAGATGATCATCAAGACTGTCTAAGATATGCCATTCATCGCACACAAATAACCGAAAAAACGTATCTCACACCTTCAGAATGGATGAACAATTTCAATATCGATTGATTTTTAAGAATATAGAATATATGAAAAATAGAATATTTGTGTATAAAATGTAAAACTGATTTTAACAAATGGCTCATAAGAATTTCTATATAAAATGTTCCTTCATGTTTTGACTGATTAATAGACTCACGTGAGGTTTTAATTCATTGAGTTAGAATTCGAATTTCATTCTCAGAATTTTTATGAGACTCATACGTAGAACCTGTCGGATTGATCTCGGATTCGATAGGTTCTACTTGTAGACAAGAAATTCTGAGCGAATTTTTGGAAGGACTGAAAAATACGCGTGTACGTCGTTTTCAGTTTACTCTCTTGCTTTTTTTTCCACAACACTTTCTTATTTCCAACATAAAAACGTTCAGTTTATTTTACACTGACTTTATATTGCTAAAGGCCACCCCCCCCCCCCCTCAAAAAAAGTCACTTTTCGTCAGAATCGTCGAAATTGGGGGAAATAGCCCGTAATCTGCTCTTTCATACGCGACACAAATTTTTATTCAAAAATTTTGGAAGATTTTCGTCACTCCCTATTCGAAAAACAGGCCGTTTTAACAAAAAGCCGAAAATCATTTTTCGTTTTTCTCAGAATGTCGGTTCAACGATGTACCTCCAGCAGAACTCCATTACAGTAAGGGGTAAAGTCAAATATTTTTTTTTTGTTTGACAGCTTATGTGCAGGGCTAGCGACTCTCGTGGCCCTTTTTTTAAAATAAGCTTTTTTATTATCATAGAAGATAACCTCTATATCAGAGCCGCGCAATTTTTAGAGAGATTTTTTGAGTCATTGAACTTTCGCTCCGGTTTTTTCCCCTAAAAAGTAAGACTTTAAAAAAAAGAGCCAAGAAAGTCGCTGCCTTCTGACATGCTCTTTCAAACAAAAAAAAATTAAATGTCTAGAATGAAGACCCACAGAGAAAACTTGGAGATACTAAAGAGCTATTTTTGGTCCTTGTTCGGTGCATATCTCGGTTAAACATCGTGCTATAGGGCTGAAAATTAGATCATAGCCATGTCTCCCCAGCCCCAACATATGCTAAAATTTTCATGTCATTTGAATGTTCCTGTGCTGAGATCCGTTTTTGAGGGGGAGGGGGGTGGCCTTAATTGCATTATATTTTCATTTTTTTTTCACCAGCATCTAGGCAATGTGTGTCCCGTGAAACATGAATGCTCCTAATTCAATATCTTCAATTATCGATTTTTAGCTCAACGTAAAAAGACAAAATAGTCGTCTAAAAGAGTGAATCAATACTCTTGAAATCAAAAAATTTTGATAGCTCTAACTAAATCTCTTATTATTCAAAAACACATCACAGAGCACTGTTGATCAATCTTTAAGTCTAACAAAAATGTTGGACATAAGTTCTTAAAAAAGCACAAAATTCTAATTTTAACCCGACAAGTTTTGGTGCAGATGTCACAACAAGATTTACAGTGATTTATAATATGAATCTAATTTTCCCTGTTTCATAAAACATAATGCTTTCGAAACTAAAACAAAATTCTATGAATTTGCGTATTCAATGACATCTGAATATTTTTACTCTTCTCTGGTAGAATATCAAATTTCTGTTGTTTGTTTCACTAGAAAAACAAGACTATGGATTTCCATTACTTACAGTATAGTGTATCGTAATCTGTGATTGTTATGATTTGATCTAACATCCATAATAATGTCGAATATAACATTATTAAATATATAAAATCTAAAGAAAATCTATTGAAAAAATCGATTATTGTTTACAATTATTATTTGCAGCATTCCTACATTTTCGGTGATTACTTCTTTCTGTTTCGTGGATATACAATCAAAACAACTGTAGAAACGACCAATGAAATAACAATTGTTAAAGATGTCACTTGCAAAATAAAATTCTATTCGAAAAAAAATATTTTACTTTACTCTCTTTTTCATAATTCTAATTAAATAAAATAAAAAATTTCTCTTTTAACCCAAAAAAAAAACAAAGATCAATTGATGACTCATCTTAGAAACCTGGAGTTCGAAAATATTTGTTATCATTTTCAAATTTTTGAAGCACATGTTATCATCTCAACTGTCTATTTTAAATTTCAGATGGCCGCCCCTAAACCATGGGAAACTTCAGTACCAATGTCAAGTCAACCAATGCCGACTTCATTTGACACAATGAATAATGGCTTGATGCCAACAATTGAAAATCCGTATGTATTCTATTAAACAAATTTTGTTTTTTTTCTTCGAAATTTTATCTATCAATTATAGACGAACCCAGGGTGTTGCACCTCCTCCTCCTCCCCGAACAGTTCAACAGCAATATGGTCTTTATCCTCCATCGAATTATTTAAATCCATATTCATTGAATCCATATCAAGCAGGAAATTATTATAATAATTATCGCTTCACACCTTATGGTGCGCAATCAAATATTCCCGTTAGTAATTTTGCTCAATTAGCTATTGATGAATCTCGTTCAGCATTTTCATCAATTGAATCCATAATACATACATTTCGCTCAATATCACTAATGCTCGAATCCACATTTACAAGTGTTTATTCATCATTTCGTGCTGTAACTGATGTATTAGATCATTTTACACGTATACGACATGAAATAACAGCAATTTATCCACTTGTTTTAATATGGAAATTTTTAAAATATCTTTATCATCGTTTATTACGTTTACTTCATTTACGACAAACAACACAGGGAAATACAGAAGAAACATGGTCAGCTATTTATAACAGTTTACAAAGAAGTACAACTAATGCAAATGAACCACCAGTAGGAGCATCATCATCAAGCTTGCTTGTTGCACTATTTTTTATTGTTTCATTGGGTACACCAATATTAATGTTAAAATTTATTAATTCTATTATTAAGAAAAAACAATGTTTGTAATAAATGATTGCTTTGAAAATAAAAAAATTTGTTTTTATTTTTGTTTATTTAGCTGTTAATAATAGTTGGTTAGAACAACAAAATAATCAAGCACAAGTTGTGGCATTATATGATTATGTAGCAAGAAATTCTGATGAATTGTCTTTTACACGAGGAACAACTATTTATTTAGCACCCATTGGTAAGGATTTTATTTAAAAGAACCTATCAAAACAAAATATAATATGGTGAAAGATATTAGTAATGATTTCAATTGCTATAATTAGTACTAATAGTTTTCCAGCGAAGTCAATAGGATTTAACTCAATGAAGGAAAAAGCAAAAATTCTGCACTTCTAGAGGATATCAAAGCTAGATCAAGTCTACTATCCACGTGTGTCACGAGTATATTAGTTTAAGTGCGTTATGACATGCATATAAGATGTACCATAAGACAAATGTGTTAAAGAGTATAAAGCTATATATGTTCTTTCTGTACATATTTATGTTGGCAATAATAGCTATATCTTTTTCTTTCATTCTGTTAGGTATTTTCCGTCATATTTTCTCTTATTTCATTGTAATAACTCATATATTTTTCCAATTGTATTATGTTATTTATTGACATATTCTCTGTTTTCCCTAACATTCGATATTTATATATACTTGTTGCTCTATGTGAGGTGATTCTGATTTCAAACTATCTAATCTAATAAGAACTAGGCTGCTAAAACATCATAAATAAACCATATGCACAACAACACATAACAGAGTGCATTTTGTATAAATATGTCAGACTATTAAGTCCAAATGCGTCATTGTATTATTGCTTTTTCTCTCTTAATAAGAACAACATAAAAATTTGGATTTTCACCATTCCAAAGAGAAGACCCTGAGTCATTAATGCATGCTAATATCTGATTGATTAATGCCTGATCAATCAGATGAGTTTTTGGCAGAGATTGCGAAAAAGATACCCCGAAGTTATTTTCATGGGCTCCTAATTTGCACTATGATCAGCCAGTACAAAAAAATTCTTCTTTTTCGATCTACGTAAGCTTCAATTTTCTCTCATGTTACGTCCAAGAGTTACAAGGATTCTCCCGCCTTCAGCAAATTGATCTTGGTAGACTCCAAAAGAGCTCAAGACAGGATAATTCATTATGCTGAGTCAAACAATGATGTTTGTGTTCAGTTTCAAAGTAACTTGAGGTCACTTTTTTCTAGGTTTTAAAAATACTGAAACAATGGTCTAAAATCATTTTGAAATTGGAAACAAACATCACCATTCGATTCAGTATGATGAATTACCTCTGTCTTGAGTTCTTTTTGAGTCTTCCAATGTCACTTTGATGAAATCGGTGGTCTCGGGAAAAGCCTTTGTAACACTGGAACAGAATATGCTAAAACATTGAGGCTTGTGCAATTCAAAAATGAAGAATTTTTTCTATCAATTGATTAAATTCTAAATCAAAACCTAATGGAAAATGGCTTCAGAATATTCTTTTCAAAGTCTTCGCAATAGACTTATCTGATTGGTTAGTTGTTGATCAAACAGATTTCGGCATACATTGATGGGCCAAGGTCTTCTCTCTTGAATG
Organism: Rotaria sp. Silwood2; assembly: GCA_905329745.1. Taxonomy (NCBI): domain Eukaryota; kingdom Metazoa; phylum Rotifera; class Eurotatoria; order Philodinida; family Philodinidae; genus Rotaria; species Rotaria sp. Silwood2. The sequence goes on from CAJNSZ010000566.1 coordinate 22,617, forward strand.
GTGAAAAATTCTTTTCGCAAGGACATTAGATGCGCGAGAAGAAAACCTTATCATTCGAAGTATCAAGAATTTTTTTTTCAATTTAACCTTTCTATATTCATATTTTATCCTTAGAAACATATTTATATATAAGCATATAATTTTACAATGTTCAATCGTCTTCTTTATAAAAAAAGAAATATTCTATCAATCTAAAGAACTAAATTATCCTTTGCACTTATGCATATGTTTTGATTATATACATTGCTACTATTTTTGAATATAAGTTATCAACATATTTGACTTGAATATCATATTATTTTAATTTCTAATGTTAGTCTTGTTGCTTTTTTGTCAGTGTTGTTGATAATTTCAATTGACAAAAAACATATTCATAATATGATTCTAAAGTAGAGAGTTGCATGGTAAGCTTTTTAGTTGGAACTATGTGGATCCAAATGAGTTTTTGAATATCCCGGAAATAGTTTGTGCTCTAAGCTTATAATTGTGGGGATACTGCATTTTTTCTAGGAATGCCGTGACAAAAGAAAACTTATTTTCAAATTTCGACTGGAAACTTTGTACAGAGTTAGGTTTTAAAGAGAGCAATTGATTGTGAAAGTATAAAGTCTTTTGATTTGCTTCCATTTTGAAATAATAATATTACAATCCGTCGATGTGTCTGATCGATATAAGAGATATGCTATTACTATAGTTGTATCATAGAATAGGAACAATGACAAGAAACTATTCATTTAAATATAAACTAAAAAATGCACTATCTAGACAGTAATAAGTTAAATGCCAAAACTCTCTGTACGATATTTATAACTCTTTTGAACTTATATGATGCATATAGTCTCGACTTAATAGTAATTAATCAGTTGATAGACTTCCCTCGTGAGAAAATTTTCTAACCATTACCCTATGCTATTGTGTACATCTCAATTTTAGGATAATAGACTGCAAGCAGGAGAATTATTAAACATAGGAATTTTATATTATATTTTCTAGGTTTGCAATCGACAAGTTCTCACTGGTTTGTTGGTACGATTGATCGTATTCATACAGGTTTAATACCAGCTAATTATGTTCAACCAGTTCGACAACCAACAAATTCAAGTATAACTCTTCGTCCGCAGACACCTTTTAATGCCACAGTAAATGAAAATAATTTTTGTTTTTCATTCGCTTGCTCATTTTTTGTTTTTACTTTTTTAGTCAGCTGCTCCTGCCTCTTCTCCACCAACATCTTCGTCTACTGTTACCAATATTCCACAGTCAACCTTTAATGCAGAAGAAAAACCGACATTATCATGATGTAAAAGCCTTTTTGTGTTTTGAATGTTTAATTGTGTTTGTATTGTTAACTTCGCCCTGTGATTTGATTGATACCTTAAAATATTTGGTTTTCGGCTTTTTTAATCTTCAAATGTCGTGTCTTCTAGATGAGCGTTCATATAAATAAAACTGTTCTTATTACTGGAGCTTCTGGTGTACTAGGTCGAAAAGTAAGAAATTGTTTTATCGATGCGGGATGGAACGTAACAGGTGAATGAATAATGTCTTTACGAAATAAAATCCGAAACAAGAAAAAAAACAAAAGAAAAATTTTGTAATCTTATGCAGGATTTGGATTTAATCGAGCAAATAAAAATAATTTAGTTCAATGTGATCTGACTAATTTCGATGAAACAAATGCTATTATTCGAAATCTGAAGGTAGAATTTTTTTTTGGGGTTTTTTTTTAAAAACAAAAACGATTGATCGATATAGCCAGATGCAATTGTTCATTGTGCTGCTGAACGTAAACCTGATGAATTCGAAAAAAATCCAACAAAATCAATGTTTCTTAATGTTGAAGTAACTCGTAATCTAGCTGAATTAGCTGGTAAAAATGTTTGTTTTTTTAAATTTAAATAATTTAAAAAAATATGAAGCTTTTTAGCTAAAGAAAATATATTCTTTATTCTTATTTCAACTGATTATGTTTTTGATGGAAAAAATCCACCCTATAAAGAAGATGATATTCCTAATCCACTTCAAGCTTATGGTAAAAGTAAATATGAAGCAGAACAAGTAACACAAAAAATATCGAAAGGTAATAATTAAAAACATTTTAAAAAAATATCTCAATAAATATTCAATTTATTATTATCATTATTAAGATCATCTCATACTTCGCGTACCGTTACTATATGGTGAAGTTGAAACATTAGATGAAAATGCAGTTACTATTCTATTCAAAAACATTAGGAATACAACAACTCGAGTCAAAATGGATGAGTATGATAGAAAGTTGTAAATTAATTAAACCAATTTTAATGTCTATAATTAAGTGTTCAGATTCGTTATCCAACTTATATTGGTGATGTAGCTGAAGTTTGTTTACAATTATGTGAACAAAGAATTATACATGTATGAGTATTTTGTTTTGTTTTTTATTCATTCATAGTCAAGACAATGTCTTCCATCTTTCAGAATCGAAATGAAGTTCATGGTATAGTTCATTTTTCTGGTACAGCAAAATATACAAAATTTCAAATGGCATTACTTATTGCTTCGCTTTTTCAATTACCTATTGATCATATTGAACGTGATCAAGGCATAGGCACAAATGTAAATGTTCAACGACCTGATAATGCAGCATTAGATAGTAGTAAATTATCGAATGAACTTGGCATTTATATTAATCAAGTAAAATTTGAAACAACAATTAAACATTGTCTTGAACCATTTATTTAATTTCAAAAACACACAAACAAACAGTTAATAAATACTAACAATAGAAAATTTTAAATAAAATCTTGACCAGGTTCAAGTTCTTTAGCTGGTAGACCTGCAAGTAAATTTCGAGCATCTTCTTCACTAAAAGATAAGATCGATTGAACTGAATCAAGTTTATTTAAATAGGCTGGTTTATTTTCTGATTGATTTTCGGAATTATTATAATTCATTGCTGATCGATAACGTGATGCAAACATATCTTTTGATTTAAAATGTTTCACAATGCAACTACCTGTAAATAAGAAAAAAAAACAAATTAAATGATATCAAAATTTTTCGTTCGTGTTTTTCTTTTTCAAACTAACCAACAGCAATTCCACTCTTTGTTGGTAATTGTCCAACACCTCCATTTCGACCAACGGATAGCAAAATAGCTCGATTTACATGAGTGTGATATTCTTTTGGATAAGATTTTTTCTTTTCAATCAATGGAATTATTTTAGCAACATATTCTGCTTGTGCGTCAGCTAAAAATGCAAATTTGTCTTCTTTATCACTTATATCACCAATAGCAAAAATATTTTCATAATCATCCACTTGTAAATAATTATTAACAATAATTCGACCTGTTTGAGGATTTACTTTTGATTTTAAAGAACTATTTAATAAACTTCTATTATTAACATGTGCACCGGTACATAAAAATGTTAAATCAGCTGTAATACTTGTTTTAGTATTTTCTGTTAGATATGTTTCTTTTCCTTCTATATAATTTATATGTTGATTATTTGATAATTGAATTCGATCATTTAATATTATTTTAACATTAAGTTTTTCAAGTTGCTCTTGTAAATTGGTATAAACTTTTCCGTTAAATATTTTAGGTTGTAATAATGTTGGTTGACTATGTACAATAGTAATCTCTTTTTCAGGAAAATCAGTCGCTATTTCACCAGCTAATTCAACTCCAACTGGACCACCACCAATAACTAATATTTGTTGAGATTGTTTAACTTTTTCTTGAATATTATTATAAAGATTTACAGCTTGTGTAATTTCAACTTCAGCTATTTTACCAGGAAAAGCATATGAGGAACCAGTAGCTATAACTAAATAATCGAAACTAATTGGTTCATTCCGTCCATAAACTTGAACACTATCACTTGAAATTGATATTACTTCAGCTTGTACAACACAACCTATTAATCGAAATTTTTACAATTATTTTAATAGAATATAACGATCGATTTTCACTATAAGCATATGTTTGTTTATATGAAAACATAGGGATTATTCACTCTAATTCTCTATCCTTAAGGTCGCCACCTCAGAAATCAACGTTTTTATTTGTCATCCGATTTCAGAGAATGTTTGTCTTGACTAAAATAGATTATGGATAACATCTCTTCAAGATACTCGCGAATCATAGAAAAATTCATTGATCAAAAAGACTCTTTACAAGGAAAGATCTGCAAAATGAGAATACAAGCTAACATGTCAGAATAATTTTTAAATTGTAGAGTACACTTATGGCTAAGTCTTAATAAAGTCCAATTTTTGAACTTTTCTTTACTTTGTTTAAAAAGAACTTTTTCGAAAAATTGTCAAATTCGTAATGAAAAAAAAATCGCTCATTAAAATCAATGATCTCGAAATCTGTACGAAATTAATTTTTGCATTATAAAGCTATAAAAGTTTTCAGACAATGCAAGTTTATATGATACAGAAAAAAAATCTAACATTCTTCTTTTCAAAAAACAAAAATTAGGTTAGCTTCAAGTCCATAGCAAGGATTATTAGAATATTATAAATCGACTTTTCAGAGAAGAGAGGGAGGGAAATTTTAAGATCGGTCGAAAGAAACTGAAAACTTTAAAAAAGCATATGACAGTTTAACTACTTTCTTCTTCTTAGAAAATTCTTTCATAAGGTCATATCTATTTTGTTCAAAAAAATTTATATAAAATTATAAAATATACAAACCATTAGTAAGCAATCGATCATAGGGAATAATAATTTTTTGAGCAAAATCTCGTTCTACTGTAGCACGTAATGCTGCAACATTGTGAAGAAAATAAGATTTTCGATCAATCAGCACGACAAAAAATCGACCACTTTTATCTAATAATTTAGCACATTGAGTACCTGCATAACCACCGCCAACGATAAGTACAACTGGCTTTTTTTCGTTGTTCTCTTGAGATCCACTGACACCCATTTTCCCGTTTTTTTTCTTTCTTCACAAGTCTCTTCTATGCTTATATATATATTATTTTTTTGCTGCATCATGCTGATCATGCTTGCGTATCGCGACGTTCTATAAGTATGTAAAGATAATTTCGTGACGTCAATTCCAGACTGTAGTGTTCTTTTCTTCGATGAAAAAAGCAATCCAACCAACTGGAAACATGCAATATGTCACTAGTGATTATTTGAAAAAGATTAAAACAAGTTTACTTTTTTTTTGTTTATTCGGTATATTAGTATTAAATAATTATTCGAAAATGAAGCTATTTTTCAGCTCTGATGGAACATTCATCTTTTTTTATATAGAACTGATTTTATGAATCCTAGAAAAAATTTGCAGCCAATGCTAACATCCAATCAGAGACTGTCAACACATCGTAACAATCAACGCAAAGTTTGGCTTGTAGGACAAGAATTACATTCATTTTTGTGATCTAATAACGGGCTCTGTAATCAGTGATTGTCTTATTTTTTACACAAATATTTCAAATTATCGTTATTAGGAGTTGCAGACCTTCATAACTCACAGTTGAAACTGATCGAGAATTTATGAACTGATCCGACTAGTTCAAAAACTTTTTTGAGTCTATGGAAACTGACTAGTTCAGTTTTGATTGCTTCTTTTTTAAACGAAGGGTGTGGATGATAACAAAAGTAATATTCACACTCACACCCTATTCTTTCGATTCATTCTAGTATGATATATATTTAATCAAGATTATCTCTAGAACATGATTAAATTTCTTTCAGATCACAGTCGATTTGAACTCTTTACATCGATAATGTGATTGTAGTTTGTACAGATCGTCAGCAACTTAAATCCAATGAAGTATTATTAGTCACGAAAGTGATGTCTTTATTTTCTTTTGACGAATGGTGTCGTCTAAGTCGTTTATTTCATTCACAGATCAATCTTCCCTTGATTCACACTCACACTTGCACCCTCCGACAGAACTCGCTTACTAGTTTATTTATGCACAAATCGTTATTTGCCTGGAATACGGTTATTCAATAAAACTTGAAACTGTCACAAAGATACGAAACATAACTATATCAAAATGACATAGAGAAAACCTAAATAGATCCATAAGGAGATTGAACGTTGCTGTTCTTGCCGACAGAGTCGGCAAAGTCTTCCCGATTCACATAAATTATTTAATCAGCATGGTACCGTAGTAGAACCCTCGTGTTAAAGTACTCCAAAATATTGACCACTATCAGATGATTTAAAAGTGACAGTTCGAATGATGACCGCTGTGTTGTATTGATACAAATGCTTGGAAAAACAAACAAGAGCTAAAGCTATTGTTGACGTTTATTTTCTTGTAGTAGACGATGTGGGTATGAGTATGGGTAGGTGTAAATCTGGGTCCGGAATGCGAATGGTGTAAGTACAGTTATAGGTATCAGTTTTCTCTTCAAATCTACACCCACTCAGTCACACTCACACCCACACCCTATTCAAATAAGAATTCATAATAATCAAATAATATTTCTGTAAGAGGAAAATAATTTTTGAAACGTTCAGTCATTTTAAATTGACCAGTAACATATAAACGATTTACTTTCATACAATTAATTTGTGTTGCATGTCTTTTAAAATTCCATGTCACTTTTTTTAAAAGTTTATAATCAAATTCGTATAAGGTTAGTAAGATGAAGATATTCAATGATCGATAGGTGTTCGATGTCCTCCTTTGATTTTCTATAATGTTTATTATTTTATGATTTCTTATTATATAAAATTAATTTTTCCAACAATGGAAATAACTGACCAATTCGAAGAGAATGTTCATCATGTAATGATACTTCACGAACACTCTTATAAAATCCACCGGGAAAATTATTTGTTATATAATAATAATGTCTCAATGAAAATGGATATGAATGAATGGACATGACATTGACATTCTTACGCCTCTGAAAAATAATCGAGACAAGAAATAAATTCATCTTTTTTGAAATCTCTAAATGTATATTGAATATCTTCATTTGATGGTAAATTAATTTGATTCTTAAGAGAAATAGATGAATAAATGTGAAATTAAAGTTTGTTTAATTGTGGCATATAATTGAGAATGTTCTTCAAATGATTTTCATTGATAAATGTTTTTCCACTGAAGATTAGAAAATACAAAATAAGTATTTCTAAATTCGACATTCGATGTAAAGGTGGTATGATTATTGCATCATAAAAATCTATTCTCTCAGCACAAGACAATGAAAAACCTCTTAAATTTGGTAGATTTTCCCAGCAAAATAAAATAAATATTGATAAATTTCAATTTCTTCCAAATTAAGAATTTATAAAGACATACTTTATTATTATTTATTTTTAAGGGCGGAGAGGAAAATGGTAATTCTATACGAACATATAATGTATGGAGTTGATTGAAACAACCATCAAGTAAGTAAAGACAATCGTTAATGTCAATATCTTGATACGCAATGTTAGCAAAGTCAACGAAAAAATAGTTGAAGATGACAAAGAGAATGATATATGTTGATTACAAGTCTAAGATGGATCAAAATTTAAATATTTTAAATTCGTGAAATTCTTAAAGATATTTGTAAATATAATTGTATTCATATCTGTTGCCAAACTATTGTTGTCAATAGTTTCAATCACAGCTTTTTTGAAAATCTTAATTCGTATACAAAAACAAATAGTCTCACTGTCGACGTAGGTAATGTTAGCACCAGATTCGCGTATTTCCTGTCCTTATTCGCCCCTCCGCCTGTGCTGTTTCCCTAGTTGCTTGTGCTGGATGCAGAATTTAATTCTCTATCAAATGGTGACAACTTCGGTCACGGTCGTCGACCAAAAAATCGGGTCTACCACCAAACAACCGATTTTCCCTCCGTGTGACGAATTCGCAAAAGATCTAATTCGTGTCCCGATTCGCGCATACACCTGTGCTGTTTCCTTCTTTGCTTGTGCTAGATGCAAAATTTTACGCTCTATCCAATGGCATAAGTTTCCGATAGCCTCGCCGTCCGAAAAGTTGGGGTTTCTGGCCCAATACCATCCCAAAAACCATTTTTTTACATTATCTCCTGTCCCGATTCGAAAATCGACCTGTGCTGTTTCTCTAGTTGCTTGTGCTGGATGCAGAATTTAATTCTCTATCGAATGGTGGAATTTTTGAGTGAAACCAACGAGAGGTGTCCAAGTGAGTGGGCTGATACCAACCCCGAGCCGCCCTTCCAGCAAACCTTGCTGGTTATCTCGAGCCGCGACGTCGTGCTCTCTCTCGGGTGCCTTGTGCTGAATGTAGAATTCAATTCTCTATCGAATGGTGGCATTTTCAAGTAAAACAAAAGTAAGGAACGCGAGTTAATGGGTCGATACCTACCCCAATCCACCCTCTTCTACACTCAGTACAAGGCACCCGAGAGAGAGCACAACGTCGCGGATCGAGAGAACCAGCAAGATTTGCTGGAAGGGTCAATTGGGGTAGGTATCAGCCCACTCACTCGGACATCTCTCGTTGGTTTCACTCGAAAATTCCACCATTCGATAGAGAATTAAATTCTGCATCCAGCACAAGCAGCTAGGGAAACAGCACAGGCGGAGGGGCGAATAAGGACAGGAAATACGCCAATCTGGTGCTAACATTACTTACGTGAGGAGAACGACGAAAACCATCATTCGTTATCTAAGTAAGTATTTTTATTTAAAAAAAAAGAATTATGTAATACATCACTTTAAGAATTGTCTTTTAATATGAAATTGAATTAATCTCTATTTTTAATAGATATTATTCTATAACTATTATTGACGATAACTAATTTTAAAATGTTTTATAACAAAATAAATCTTTATTTAATCGAGATTTTTTAATTATCGAATATTTAAAATAATCTATGAAATTTTACAAATCATTAAATTATAAATCCACACTAAATAATGTTTCTCAGTAGTAAAATCTAGATTTTAATCAGATTTTAAAAAAGAATCGAAATAAATTTCATTTTTAATCTGATTATTTCAGAAGAAAAATCTTCTTTAGAACAATCACAGTTTTTACAATAAAACTTAATCTTATTTTAAATTTTTGATTATTATCAACAGCGGCGGAGCTAGAATTTTTATGATAAGGGGCAATTTTGGTCAAAAACGAGATTTTCGCTTCCATTTAATGTATCATCTACTCGTTTTCGGATCTGTTCTGCTGAGAAAAATAAAAAAAAACCTTTGCAAATCGGGATGATCGTCTCTCTAAATCCGTCACTGATTTTGAAGTATAAAAGTATAGTTGAGATGTTTATAAAACTGACAGATAGAAATACATGAACATATAACTAATTAAAATTTACAAAAATATTCGTTGGAAAATATCTAACGGTCAAAGCGCGGGTGTGAGTGTGGGTATGGATCTTCTGTAATCCGACGCCCACACCCACATTCCAATTCACACGAGGTGTAAATTAAAATAACGCAGATTCTCTGTGTGAAAATCTTCGTATAGAGAAAGAAACGAACCAAAGTATTTTTTAAACTCCTTCGCAAGTTTTATTATATTCTAAGGAATAGTTTTATAAAAATATCTGGAAGGTGAAAAATTTTGTATCCATCCTCCTACAGTCAAAAATAAAATTAAAGTTAATCCACGAAACATATTACATATCAGTATTCCAAATTGCACTTTTTACTGTGAGAACATACTATCAAGTGCACTCAGTACGATGCCAATAGATATCCTGAATATTTCACTATCGAAGATCATAATAACGTTATTTTTTACGAATTTGTTTTTATTGATGCCCGCTTATACAAAATTTGCGATTATGTATATTACATCCTTTTTTTCTATTCTTTACAAATTGGTTTTTTCCAACTGAGGAGTTCATTTCTTTCCTACATTAAATTAGGAAGAAAAAGAAAAGAACGAAATGAAAAAGAACTGCTAAATAGAATATTTATGGTAACATCATCGACGACAAATCACAAATCTTTATTTCTTTCGTTACTACTATGAGAGACGACACGTGTACATTTTCCTATGTTGCTGCAAAAGATTCTGCACCTAAAACAGCTACAGGTATTGAACGTGCATGGCGAGATTTAAAGCTTGAATTTAGTCGAAAAGGAGACGGATTACCGGGTGCAAAATACTATAAAACAATCAGTGTACAAGGACCACAATTATTTGCTGTTAAAATAGATCAAACTGTATGGTATCATGATGAAGATAAATGGCATATGTATCAAACAGCTACAGATGTGAAATATGATAAAATACAATTGCCAGATTTAAATCCAAGACGCCCAACATTAGTATCAGCAACGACTGATGATGATGAGCCATGTTTTTGTGAACAAGACGAAACAGAACCTTAAAGTATCAATGTCAAAACAAATTTTATTCTCCATATTAGTGAATTTCTGTATGTCATATTTATTCATGAAATAAAATATACTGTCTAATGCTGATGTTTTATATTCTTACAAAAAAAAGCATCAATACGACCTAACATTAATAGTTTATATATAATAAAATCAGTACAGCAAACATACAGAATAAGTCTCAATATATTGATTGGGACTGCTTGAAACCAGAAACTTTTCTTTATTTTTGTAATCAATAATATTTCTCTCTTTCTCAAAACACATCCTTTTTCTATTGAGATGCATTCTGTTGTTGTAAAAATTACACTATAGTCGTTCTTATTATGAACATGGCTTATAAATAGAATTATCGGTTACAGGTATACACGGAGAAACAAAATTTCTGCTAGATTTTTTTCATAAAAATACTGACAATTAGTATCATGAAAAATTAACTGAAGAATAGTAATTATTAAGAAAAAAGCAAAGGTCATATCAATAACTTAGTTCAACAAAAGGACGTATTTCAACTGTAACTATATTTGTTGCAGGATTGCCATTAAATTGAAATTGATCTTTATGTTTTTCATAGATATTAATTCCTTTTTGTTTGTATATGTCAGATGAAATTCGATCATTTAAAACGATATAAATTGTTTTCATGATATTATAACACATAAAAAGTATTCCTGCATAACGGCGACAAACATTCGGATTTAATTCAAAGGCATATTCTGTATAGAAATTATCTTTTTGTATTTCATAAATATCAATAGTTTTTTTATAATAATTCAATGCTATTTGAGCATTTTTCTCATTGTCTTCGTAATATAGTGATGCTATTTGTCTGTAACATGTAGCAATGTGTTCATCATCTCGTGCATGATTTTCTAAAAGAAATGGTAACAATTCAGTTCTATAAACTTCTATTGCTCTATCAAATTGTTTGTTATCTAAATAATGTTTAGCTTTTTCTTTATAGTCCAACACACGTTGTTTAAGATCAACAACACGGCATGAATTCGGTAAATAATTATCAGTAGTAATTTCATCGCTTGAATCTATACACGTACATTGTTGTTTTTTGTCACTAGCATGATTTAGTTGAATGAGTTCTTTATAGGCAATTGATAAATGAGATAAATACTGTAGACGATTCCTTTCAATGAAAATAATAAGTTTTGAATATAATTCTATAGCTTGTTCTTTATGAACTGTAGCAAATTGTTGACATTTTGAAATAATTGTGCTGATATGTTGTTGAACAGTTTCTATTTCATACTTTGTCATAAATTCAATTTGTTCTTGATAAATATTCATAGTTTGATCTAAATTGTTTTTTTTTAATTGATAGATTATAGCTATTTCATCATAATTTTGTAATGTTTTTTGTATAAATTCATTTAAATTATACTTCGTATTGATATTTAATCGATATGTTTCTAGAAAATGAATCATTTTATAATGTAAACTAATTGCTGACTCGAAGTTATTTTCCATCAAATATTGTTTAATAATTTCGTGTTTCCAGATATAAAAAACAAAACTAATTAAATCATCTTCAATAAAACGACCGGTAGTATGATGCTGACATACAAAATCTAATAGATTTTCATATGCTGTCACTGAATTTTCTAACAAACGTTTTGTTTTAAATTTAGCTGCTATTGTTTTATATTCATTTATAATCTTCATTGTATCATTTTGATGTTTGAAAAGAAGACCTATTAATTTTTGATAAATTTCAATTGCTAAACATAAGTGATTGGATTTTTTGTATGCATCAATAAAATGATCTCGAAAATGAATTAAGACCATAGTCATTTGTGAAGTTAATGGACTGATTATTTTTAAAATTAAATTGAGAAAAATCTCATAAATATCAAGAACTGTATTAAATGCATCAGGTTTTTGAACTATTAATTTTAAAACTCTGTTCAAATGGTTATATAACACTGTAATATCAGTTGTTTCATGTCGAACAGTTTCACAAAGCATTTCATAAATAAGAATTGTTGTATCTAAATCACCGATGTTTTTGAAAAAGTTAATTAAACATTGTTCAATAATCGAAATAGTTGTTGTCATTGGATATGATCGATGTTTGCTGACAAAATTAATTGCTCTTTCATATATATTAACAGCAGACTCCCTATCATTTTTAATCGTTTGATAATACTTTGCTAATTTACTATAACAGTCAATTGTATGTAAACAAATGTAACCATATTGCTCAAAATATTCAATTGGTATTTGTAAAAATTCAAATGCTGAATTGAAATCATTCTTTTTCTCATATAATAGTGCTATATAACAATAATTATTTTCATTCATGCAATCACCAGCAATGTTAGTAATTGTTGATAATCGATTTTTATATGATTGAATAATGGAATCAAAATTCATATCGATAAATGACAAATTTTCATCACATATGCGTCTAACATCAGACATTTCGGAACCAAATTGTTGACATAATAAAATAGTTTTTATTAATGAATCTTTAGCATCACTTATTTTCTTTTGTTCATAAAATAAAGCAGCTAATTTCATATGACAATAGATAATTTTCTTTCGCAAATCTGATTCATTTTTCAACCGAGGATCTATCCATTTATCATAGTAATCAAATGCGAAATGTAAATAGTTAATATTTTGAAAAAATATTCCGAATGCGGGCAGTTTCAATGGAGTGATGGGCGGCGTCAATAATGGTACGGGTGGTGTCATCGGCGTTCTGCCGGGTGTAACTACTATATCATTACCGTCAACACACAGTTTCATTAATATATCTTCGGAATTATCTGGCCCTCTTGACTGTTGCTTTTTGTAAGTTTCTATCATACCTTTATAGCTGATGATAATATTTTCTAAATCATCTGGATGATATTTAAGACATAATTGAATCATCTTTTCGTAGTAATCAATAGATCGATTGTCCCAATCTCTGTATAGTTCTGCTAGACGTTCGTAACATTGTAAAGTATATAGATAATATTCGTGATTTGACGCATATGGTTCACATTGGTTCTCAACTTTTCGAAAATAATTAATTGCCATTGTTCGACAATACACGTTATTATATCGACGTGAAGAAAAATCATATTGATGATTGAATGATAAATATCCAGTTACAACTGGTGTACGATATTTAAGGATATCGACTAGACCAAGATCAAGGAAACTTTTCCAATTTTTCCATGTTCGACTTTTTTCTTCCGCAGTTGTTATCATTTCATGGGTTCCTGATTCAGCTATTGTCATACATGTATGACAATGAAAATCAGTAGTATCGCGCATTTCATAATCAATAGCTTCTTTGTACATGTTCCATGCTAGTTGAATATCTCCATTTTTTTTACGAATACGTGCGATATTAATTGAAGATATATTTCTGTAATTGTCATACATTGCATATTTATCAATTGGAATGCTTGGACCTGAATAAATGTTGCTTGCTATCTTATCATCAGTAGGTTTCCATAAATTAAATGCTTGCGTGTAATATTCCACTGCTATGACATAGTTTTTTAGTTCTGAATAAACTCCACCAAGGCAATTTAAAGTAGTTATTGTCAATTCATCATTAGATTTATCAACGATGGATAAGGCTTCTAGTGCTAATTTTATCGCCAAACCATATTCTCCTCTTTTCAATGCCACCCATGCTTGACCTGTCAAGCATGCTGTAGTCATCAAAAACTTTGGTTCATTGAACAAAGCCTTATAGTATGCATCTGCTTTCGAACGTGGAGATCCAATAGATAACGACTGATCGATTAGTAAATTTCCAATTCGAATCAATTTGCCTTCGATTGTTTTTGTTGACTTTAAAATTTGATAATCTTTCATTGTTGATATATTTATATCATCTTCATTAATAAATGTTAATTTAACAAGAGTTACTACAGCCTTAACCATTTTTCCTTTGACTACTGTTTCAATTTCTTTATTTTCAATAATCTGATCAATTTGAAAAAATGAATCAACCATGAATATAAGTTCTTGTTCATCTAAATTACGTCCGTTCCACAAGTGACTTACATCAGCAAATGGTTTTCGTTTTAGCTGCATTTTATGATCAATTTTAATTTCAATTTCAAATAAAACAGATTTTATATCATCAGGCAAGATTGAAGTGTCATCTTTAGGTTTAATTGCGCCAGAAAAATCCACTGCTATGCCTTGTGTTCGACTAGCTGAGAAAAAGCTATTGATGGATATTATAAGTGTACCATGTTTTAAATTTTCCTTTAATTTATCAATTTCATTAATGAACATTTTTTGTCCTCTATAAACAGTTTCATATGTATTGTCTTGATACACGTATAAATCAATAAATTCATGATAAATCTTATTCAATTCGTTAAATAAATCCAAGATGAAGAAACGAAATATAAGAATTCCTTCAATATTTTGTTGACGCATTGCTTTATTCAATAGACGATATACAAACGAGTCACGTTGATACCACAGAATAGCAAATTCAGGTTTGTAAGTATTTTCAAATTCATCGATAACTTTCAGCACGGATTCATTAGCTCGATAATATATTCGACATTGTTCAAGAAATTTGATCTTTTGTTGCTCATAATCTATTTCAGGTAAGTCGAATAACAAATCAATAAATAAGGGATTCCAAAAGTCCACAAAATAAGCAAATTTATTAAGCAGATTGGTCGATCGATCTTCTTCATATTGTTTTTTGAAAATCGTCATAGGTAATTGTGCATGGCGAATATAGTTGTAAATTTTGGAACATAAATCATCCGTTAATATATGAAGATCTGTGTACGTATTGACTATCTATAAGTTATGTTTTTAAATAATGACATAGAAATTTTTTTGACTTAAGATTACCTTAGGATATACATTTATTTCTTCTTTTTTATAAATTGTACCATGTACATATATTGAGTGTATTACAGGCAGATCGTGGACTTTTTTAAGAAGAGCTTGAGTAGCATATTCATCGAAAAGAATAAAAAGTATTTTGATATTTTTAGGTGCAGAACAAATATATTTTTCACAGTCTTCTGACAAACCATAAAAGTTTTTCAATAAATCAGCACTATTTTCAATTTTAGATTCAATTGAATCAAAGTTTATATTTGTAGCTGCAGATTTCATTCGCAGCCATACGACAATTATTGCTTCACTGAAGTTGGAATATGTTGTTGAGCCATTATAAATCGATTCTTGACGGTTAAATACATTATTATCAGTAGTTACTGACTCAATTTGATCCATATTTAACAATAAATAGTTTCTACTATGGTTCTATTGACAAATTCGATAGCTACGAATTTCATCATAAGACGTTCGTCAATAATTTCGTCGTTTCAATTTCTCTTCCTTATCTACAGCAATGACAACCTTAAGTTTTATTCCTCGGAAGAAAGAAAAGAAAAAAAAATGTTTTTTTTTTTAAAAACCATTTCTTTTGCTTTCATTGGAATAAAAAGAACGCAATATATTCGTGTTCTCGAGGAAGAAATGCAATTGTATAATTATTGATTGAGAAAAGCCAAAACATTATGCTTGATTACTAAAGAAAATATTTTTTCTAACATGAGTTACCTAATTCAACTTCGAATGTAAATGAAGAATTTAGTGTTTTGCATAAATTCAATGAGCAATACAAAAATAGAAAAAACTCTTGCATGTCAACCTATGACTCACTGCACGAGAGAGATGCCTGATTTCCATTGTAGCCCCTCAATCGATAATTTCAGATTTTGATGAAAGTTATCCCATTTTGTAGAGCGAAATTTTTTGGTGAGATATAGCCAAATCTTTAGACCTAACGAATTAATTTTTGCTGAGATATGATTATCGGACTGATACTACCCAAAATAGACTTTTGTCAATTAGTTATTTTAAATGTTGTCGACATATCTCCTCACAGGTATATGATAGAGTTCTGAAATTTTTATAAAATAGGCTCAAAAATAGCCTATCTTCGCGATAGACATTCTTCAAATCGGTCTAATAGAATTCGTTCAAAATTTTTCCCTAGACTACTAACGTGGTACTAGTTAATCATGCAGTCAAAAGTTTGGAATCTTGAAGTTTGACCCAACAAGTGCTGTCACAATATAGCAGTATTATTTGTTGCAGTAGAGGGTAAAGAGGACTTTGGGTGATTTTGACACACGTGTAACCTTTGCGGATTATAGAAGTCAATATTGGTAGATTCTAGTATAAATTTCAACTTGAACGATAAAATTTTCACCCTATTTTAATATTCTATGAGATTGACACTTTCATGATCTTTATATTTCAGGCAACCGAAATATCTGATTCATGAATTTTGGTTTAGTCTTCACATGATTCAATAGTCAGTCTATATACCAGTCGATAGAGAATTGAACGCTGAACAAAACTGTAGAATTCGTTTATGAGTTAAAATCAAAAAATGACTATGAAGAAAAGAACATGTTCTTCCTCAGACATTCTGCATCGGAGAGATACAATTTTTCTTAACGTAAAACACTTTGAAAAGTGCAAACCTATTGAAATATTAATAACTATTCAATTCTTTCATCGCTATTTCAAGCTTTCATAACTATTTCAATATTTGTCACGTATTTAAATCTTCATAGCTGTTCAAATACGTGTTCGTTATTGATTAAGAGCCAGATTTTCGTAAATACTTTCCTAAATTGATGCTTACTACGGAGCACTTTTCAGTTATTCGCTGCACTAATAAATAAATATTCTTTATTTTGAAAATTAAGCTCAAGATCTTATTTAACATTATTCATTTTTTTCGAACAACGGATGGAGGGAGGAGCGGAGGAAGAAATAGTAAAATATCTTGATAATAATATCTGCGTCATCGTTACTCATTTATAAGCAGTACTATTTAGAGAGATTTAGCACCGATTAATCAAGTTTTATAACTGCTCATTTATGTAGTAGCTATTTATTTATGTTTAGTATTTTTCAATCATATTATAATGAAGTAAAGTATTTAATTTTTTGTAGCATGACTACATAATATTATTCTCACGGACGGTAGAAAAAGATAACATATTCAATGTATATATCTAGAGAATGAGAGAGAAATAGGAAGGAAATCAGAATGACCGAGGTCAAAGAATTATTAGACATGAATATTTTAAATAAGAGCAATGTTAATATACTCGATCTACCAGATGAAATGCTACGTGCTATTTTCAATAAACTGAATATGATCAATGTACTCTATTCATTAGTAGATGTTAATCTACGATTTGACCGATTAGTCCTTGATTCTTTATATATTCATCATCTCGATTTTGTGATCAAACGAGATTATATTCATAATCAGTCAAAAGATACCTATTTTCTCGATAGAATTTGTAACAAAGTTTTACCTCGAATTAGAGTTCATGGGGAATTTGAATTTGCGGCAAATTCAAAATTCTTATACCGCTTATACCGCTTATATCGCTATAGCGGTATAGTGGTATAGCGGTATAGCGGTATAAGTATCCTTATACCGTTGTATCTCCCGCACCCTCACTTTGTTGTTCCCCAAGGGTACCCTCCTAAGGGTCCCCTTAAGGATACCTCCCAAGGGTACCCCTCAAGGGTACCCCTCAAGGGTACCCCTCAAGGGTACCCTCCTCACCCTCACTTTGTTGTTCCCCAAGGGTACCCTCCTCACCCTCACTTTGTTGTTCCCCAAGGGTACCTTCCTCATCCTCAAGATTGCTCTCTACCTCTATATAATGAATTTGTCGCAAATTCATTTTTTTTAAAGAAAATGAATTTGCCGCAAATTCAAATTCCCCATCATATGGCTTTTTTCCTTTTTCTCTAGATATCGTTATTTTCATACTAGAAGTTTTATCGAGAAATTTAATACATTGTAAATTGTTGCATTGACTTATTGTGCTAAAATTTTTGATTTTAATCCTTCAACTATTATTTTTATCGCCATACAATTGAATGAAAAAACACAATTGCAGAATCAAGGTAATGAGATACTTGTTTTTATCGGATTTGTTATTTATTTCTTGTAGATGTTATGATTTATTATTGATAGTTACAATTGAAGGTGATATAGCTTGTACATCATAAGTAGTTGTATGGTGTCGTGCAATGACAAATTCAGATAATCAATTAACAGTAAAATCTATATTTTTCCTTATGTTTGTAATTTAATTGAAATATATATTAGCAGTTGAAGGAAAATTAATTCTTATTGCTGTTAATCATCATCAAGTATTAATAACTGAAGCATCGGAATATCAAGGTTGTGGTCGACATTTATTTGGATTGAGTATAATAGCATATTTAGCAGGAAAACTATCCGAACTTACAAATAATCCATCATAAATAAAAATGTTGTAGAAAAAAAATTGATTAGTTTTTAAATCGTTTTATTTTTAGTGGTGAAAGTGGTAGTTTTATTTTATTCACAAGTTGTCTTGGTTTTAGTACATCATTAGATGGAACAGCACTAATGTGTTTACATGGTTATAGAGTTTTTTTATCGAATTGGTAGTGATGCGTAAGTAAAAACAAATATGATCGTAATGATTTATTTATGTGTTTATTATAGAATAACATTTTTCGTCAGTGCTTATGTAAATTGTTTGGATACGAATGCACAAGCATTGGCAGATTCGATTGAACGTACTTTAATTGAAGTTAAAACATCTTTTATGAAATCAAATTTGTTAATGTAAATTGTTTTTCTATGGGATGATGTAATTAATGTATATTATTTTTTTAAACCTGTACATAAAAATTGTTGGAAATTCAAGGTCTTCTAACGAATTTCTCAAGAAGTGCAATACTTACAATTTTGGTTTTCTCTAATGGATCGTTTATTTTCATTGAATTTGTATAAATATCATCAATTTTTAAGGACCCTACGAATATATCTAGCGACATAAGTAGGATCCGTTGTATATGAGTATAAAAACTTTCTATTAACAGAATCCGGTTTTGGGTCTGAGTCTGAAAATTTTAGACTCATCAAGTCTAGTCGTCTGAGAAATGTATACAGTACGCTAGTCACCGAATACAAGAAGAAACTGGAAAAAAAGTATCTCGTGTCTTTCAAGTGATTATCCAATACCGATTAGAAAATTTCATTGAGATTATCAAAGTACGGTTTTATCGGGTCCGACAATGTTTTACACGACGAGCTCTAGACGTAAGATGATATATGATATATTAATAGCCGGCGGTATTTAAAGTTTTCTTAGTTCCATGAAATTTTCAAATGGTAAATAATCGTAGAGAACGTGATGATAAAAAACTAGACAACAACATCAATGACAATTGATGCTGAATTTCGAAAATTTTGATAAAGCTAATGCTTATTTTTATACCGCGGCGGCAGCTCAACTGGTCGCTTTATATCTCTGAATATGTCCAAGACGGAAACAAAATTTGAAAACTTTTTGCAAGCTGATTTTACTATATTTTCGATTGTACAGCTGCTGATACGATCAATGCGATTGTTTGAACTATACAGTGCTTCAAACAGTTGCAAGTTCGAGAGAAGAATCTTTCACAATAATGTTACCACAATATATTTAAATTTTGATGCAAACAAATTCAATCCTGAGAACATTTCATGAAACTGTACGAAAAGTACATTATTTCTTTCAGCCCTCATCGCAACTCTTTTATTAGAAACAGTCGTTTGATTACAATTTTTAACAAAGAGAGAGCAACTAACACGACTAGAGCCCGTCGGGTCCACAATTTTTGGATCCGATCGGATTCAGATCCAACGCGACGGGTACTAAATACAATACAAATTTCTATCTATCAACAAAGGTCATACGACAAATTTTCGATTATCAGTGGATTGTTAGAATTTCCCTATCAGGTTACTATTGAGAAGATCAACGCATTAATGATAAACTACTGTTCAGGCAATAGATATAATGAAATAGTTTCTATGGAAGGATACCACCCTCCTCCGCTTTTATTAACGATATTCAGTTCTCAACGAGGATAAAGTCAATCAAACTGAAACTTTTACCATAGACAGAACGAGAGCGTTTTCTAGGATATTGTGGTTAAATGGTTCGTTTTTACAGGACATCATCGGATCCCATCTAATTTCATCCAATAAAGCTGAAAATGTTTTTTAAGACAGCGAAAGCAAGACCTCAAAAATCTTATTAAAGTTTTCTATAAATCTCTGTTACTTTTCAACTCAATAACTCTGAAAGAGTAAGTTGGCGTAGATCAAATGATATCTTCAATTGCATAAGACACTTGATATTATCATCCTATATATCGCGCTCGAAATCGATTGTTTCGTCGAAAAAGAAAGGAGATCCTTAAAAAAAATTCATCGAATTTAATAGCTATTATCGTTTTTATGTTAGATATTGAATCGTTGATTTTAATAATAAAATACACATTTCAATTTCTTTCGTTGATCACAAAATAAAGATGGTTTTTATTCTCATCACCAATACATAACTCATAATCATAAAAGTTAAAACAATAAAAAGAAAACATCTTATTACAAAGATAACAATAACAAAACCTATGCGTCTAAAACCTGGACAAAATATAAAAGTTTTTAGATTCTCTTTTTTTTTTAAATTCTATTTTTGTTCAATACAAAAAAAGAAAAACAACAGCTGTCGATAAAGTAAAAGAAAATAAATAATTAACTGTTGGTGACAAATTTTTAAAGACAAAAAAATGATAGTACCATAAGACAAACAAGATAGAATATATTATTGTGGAAGATTGATAATCTTGTTGCTTCAAAATTAATAACGAATTTGTCGTGAATTAAAATAATCAGCTTGATGGTATTGATCAAAATGATGATTTTGCTGCTGTTGATTCAAGCGATGATTTCGTTGGTGTTGATTGACGTGATGAAATTGTGAATTCGAATAATACCCATATTGTTGCGCTTGTTGAGATGGACTATGAGCATAATAATCATAATAATTATTTCCTTGTTGCCCCTGTCCCAATGTATGAGCACGTTGGCGACAATCATACCTACCATAAAGACGATGACCATTTCGATAATAGTGATGTTGAAGATTGAATTGTTTTTGTTGTATACAGCCATCAACTTGTGCAAGATAATCATTAATGCGGCGAACAAAGAATTTTACTAAACGAGGAATAGCACTATTCTTTAATTCAGTAAAAAAAATTCTAAAGCTATTTATACGATTGAATCAAGGGACTTACCCATTTTTATCTAAATGCTCATCATTTACAACTTGAATGAAATATGGATATTCATTGGCATGTTTCTAAAATATGAATAAATAAGTCATAAAATAGTGAAACAAAAACTTACTAGTATTATTGTACATTTATTTCCTTCGTGTTTGTACGAGCATATTCATCAGGACCACCATTAATCTGCTACCAATCAATTACTTCATCTGGCTAAAATGAATGTTTTTTAATTAAAAAAGATTTTGCTAAAATTCTTTTTCTTTATCATCATGGTCAACCAGAAACGATTTTTTGAGCATCACGTAATGGTAAATGGAGAAAATCGGAGGCGATCCAGAAATCGCATGGTTAGTTAAAATTGCATTTAATAATGGATTTGGATTCATTTTTTTTATCTGAAAAAAAAACAAGTTCAACGACATGTAATTAAAATTTTTCATTGATATTCCTATTCCTAATAATTATTAATTTATTATTATTTTTCTCCGCCTAAGTAAAAACAAATTTGTTCCCTATTCATCCAATTAAACAAACTTCTTGTTTACGACTACAAAACTAATGCCTCAAATTGATTTCTTTTTATGCGACTAAGTACACTTAATTGACCAGATTTTTCCAAACGAAAACAACCTTCACTATCAGAAAGACTAAATGGACAAAAATTACAGTGAAATAAATGCGAAAACATCGGATTTAAATCCGAGTGTTATGTGTACTTCAAAAAGTGAACAGGTATATTCACTTTGTTTTTTATCATCTGAGACAATATCTACCCTATTTGCTTTCTCAACTGTAGTTTTTATGCATTTTGAGCCTTTTTCGAGGGATTTTTTGTTGTCGTAAACAAGAAGTTTGTTTAATTGGATGANAAAATGAAGTAACAAGAAAAACCAATTATCGTTTATGAAAGAGCAGATGACGGGCTATCTCCCCATGTATTTATCTCAATTTCGGAATTTTTGACGAGAATTGACTTTTTTTGAAGGGGGAGGGGGCGCCTTAATGAAAAACCATAAAAATAATTATTATATATAAAAATCAATTGTTTTATAAAGGCATCATTAACCTCGTACTATTAGTTATCATGTTTCTTTGAATGACTTTATGTTAACAAAAGAATTCTACGTCATTCACCTATATTATTCATCGTCTATCTTGAAAATAGAATAAATACTTTGCATTTTTGTATAGATTTTTGACAATGAATTATTTTATGTCTCAAGAGTAATGCAAATAGAAATATATATAGTAATATCTTTGGTCCATAACAAAGAAACACCTTTTAAAAACTTAATGTATATATGACTTCTTTCTGTTTGACATTTTTTTTTGTTCATTGGAATATTAGATTTATCTTAAAATGATTCCTAAAGACTTTCAAATTAATATCTAATTACATTTGATTGTTTTTTTAATAAACTGGTAAAAAAAGATACTCAATAGATCCTAACAATTATCGTTTAGTGTTAAAAGCACGAACACAGTTGTTTTTTGTATTTAGCACGATTTCATCTAATGTTCTGCACTTGGAAATTCGCTAGGGCATTGACTCGCAACAAATCTGATAATGCATCACTTTGAATATGAACGTTAGTTTTTAGTATGCATTACTGTTTTCTTTTTCATATAAATATAAAAGAGTCATTAAGATATAAAATCTAAAAAAGAAAGCTTCGTAAATGATCTGTTAAAGAGTTCAAATAATTGCTAAGCTTTTCTGCTCAACTTCATCGAAAGATGACGCATGTACTTTAAATAGACGATACAAAATGAAAATGATGTTGAAAGGAAGAGACTCACTCAAGTGTAATGCGGGCAACAAGCATTTGTTCATATTTTTTTGCGTTTTTCCATTCAATTTGTTTTCTGCGATTCTTCCTTATTCATTCATCATCGTTAGTCAATCTTATCTTTATTTACTAATTTATGTCTTTATACGTCTTAAGCAATAAAGCGAGAAGTTGATTGTTGTAAAAAGAACTCAAGTAAATCAGATAATTAGGTTTTCTTTGAGTATGTACATAGTACTCTTAGAACAAAAAAGAAAAAAGAAACATTCAATGGACGTTTACAGTGTGTTGTTTTTTTGATTTAGACGAAGAACAATCAAATACATATAGTAATATTAAAAATGGTAATGCAACGCTATTTGAAAAGAAATACCGTTTGAAGAGAGTCGACACATCGATTTTTAGAACAAAGATATATAACATGAACATACAATCGTGGTTTTTATTAGTTTTTTTCTAGTATGATAAGTATGTTACAATAATATGATATCAAACATCCGTTATTTGACATCTGAACTCTTCATTTAACATCATTGTTTTTGTTTTATTTCATTACGACCGTCATCTTCAATCATAAGAAAAGTAACATCATCATCAAGCAACAAAGAAACTAAGTAAAATACCAAATAACAAGAGAGAAAGAAAAAAAAAGAAAAAAAAGAAAAAGGAATAGATCTATCATATTGTGCTTGTTTTACGATGAGATATAACAAAGACATCTCGACGTATATAACTATTACTAAAATTTACGACGATTTTTAATAAACGATCATGAAAGTAAACATATTTTACTCTTTGAAATTATTTACTATAAAACTATCTGAAAATTATTTTATAGTTATGGTGCCTGTTTGTCGTATTTTTAATAGTTACCATCTCGACAGTAAATATCATGTATTAAAAAAAGTAATTTATTATATTTATTTATTTTAGTCATTTGTTTATACTACTGATTCTAATATGATATTAAATCCACCAGAAAATATCAAACAAACCCCATCAAATTTAAAATTATCATCTTTCATGGCAAAAAATCGATCAGTTGCCAAACGTTCACAACGTAATGCAAATATTCTCTATCGATATTGTCGTCAATCTGGTCAAGCACGACAATTCTGTCTAAAATATGCTGTTCGAATGATATATGCTACGGGACATTAACTATAAATAATATCCTAATTTTGCATTTGTCATCAAAACATGCAAAGACTAGTTTTTATTGACTAAAGAGATTAAATAAAATCAATCTTATGTTGACAAAAACTTTTTATAGAAATTAATATCAATGAATCTATTATTAGATAAAATATCGATTTTCTTTAAAATCCAAAAAATCCATTATAAATGCGATCATTTAAGAAATTGTTCATTGAAGACTAACAAGATTTTTCTTATGAAATGAAGGCTAATTAGTCTAGACGAATAAAGCATTACTTCCATTAAAAGGTCAATTTAATTCAACTCTGAATACTATTAGACTTGTATAGACATTGCTAAACGGAACATATTTTTATTCTCTATTAAACATGACATGCAATGAAAATAAATCTTTGATATTTATTGATAATGACACAAAAGAAAAATAAAAAGTACACTTACAGAAATAGACGTCATCATTAAATTTATTAATATTATGAACTTTAAGTGAGAATAATTAAAATCACAGAGCATCTAAAGATTATAAACCCCCGCATATATTCTTACAATAATATTTATTCTATTGTGAGAAACTAATGTTACTGAATCGTTGATTACCTGTTTAGATGAGCATGCTGCTTACCGACTATCGTTTCCTATTGTCGATTCTCTTTGTCTATTCTTCCATAGATATTAATATGATAAAAAATGAAAAAAGAATGCTTCATTTTTACTGTATTAATATCTATAGAAGAATAGACAAAGAGACTCAACAATAGCGAGAGATAGTAGACAACTACGCACATCTAAACAAGTAATCAACAGTTCAACAATATTAGTTTCTCACAATAAAATAAATATTATTGTACGAATATATGCGGAGATTTTATAATTGTGGAACACTCCGTAGTAAAAAAAATAGTAATGAACATATAAATAAAATTCGATTCTTCTAGAAATCGACAACAACCTATATACTTACTGGTTTAATTAACAGGGAATAACAAAGAATGTGGATGTCTCTTATCTGAAATAGTACTCAATATTCTTAATTAAACAACGAACGCTGATTTTACATTGATACTAAAAATTAGACAAGTCACCATGGTAATATATTGAAATAATGATGAATGGATAAATATAATGTGATAGTCAAGCAAACAATCTATTGGAAAAAAAGCATTTTTGAACGGCCAATACTGATTCTCATTTGTTTATATTCACAGCTTATTTACAGTTAACATTAAAAATGTAAATGTTGCATAAATTTGAAGAATTATATCACCGTTAAAAGTATTGTTTTCTCATCATTATTAGACAATTTCCTTCCTGTTAGTCAAAACAAAACACTTCATGGCATTGTAAGTGTATTCTTTTATGGCATTCAAATGCTTTAAATCGTTGTATTTTTACACTTATTTAAATGAAATTTGGTCTTCAAGTTCGTCTAAAATTCAATAAATAAAATCTTTCGATAATGTGATATATGCCAGCAAGACATTCTATAATCTATATGTTTAAACTTTTTTAAAAAGCAATTGTTAATTAAATGTTACTATTAATTATATATACTTATTCATTAACACTAGATTATTCAAAATTCAATTCATAATTAATAATGATGGATATATATAATATAATGAGCGCAGATAAAGAGACTAATGACACATATAATGAATAGAACGAGAATGACATATTTAACAGTTTAAAAGTTCATTTCTGAAAAAGAAATTTATTCATATTTTATCTTGGTCTCAATAAATGACACACATAATTTTTTTTTATTCATTTTTCCTAATATGATCATTTGAGTTATACTAGGTTTACATGTCTTGTTACTCGGTCTACTCTGAAATTTACCTTGTTAAATTTATGTCATCTACAAATATATGACTGAAACAAGAATTTGTTATCATGCTGATCTTATCACGAATTCTGAGCTTCATTTGAACTTTTGCATAGTGTCTTTGTACCTTTTAGCAGTAGATTGAAGATGAAAACATTTTTAGCTGAACCCTCATATAGCATCGTAAATCACATAGTCAAATATAAAACAATGATCGTACATGCAGAATTAAATTAACAATAGTCTATAAGTATCATTTCTAGTTGACAAAGGCTATCGAACGAAGATTACAATAAGATTTCTAAACCCAAAAAATCCTTCTTCAGTCCACTTCACTTTATGATCTCACTACCGTGACTTTAAAAGATTATTTTCATTCAATAACTTCTATAATAATGATTATTTACAACGAAAACTTCAAGACGACTGACATTTGCATGTTGTATTCGAGGTTATTTTACAGTCTATTATACACTACACGGATCAAGACAGAAATATTTTCATCTGCAACCTATTACTGAAAGGTACCAAACTAATAAAAAAATCTTATGTGTGTTATTTATTTGGATCAGTATCATATATGCTACAATCTAAATGCTTTGTTGTCTTATTAAAGTAGCTGAATGCTTGATGTGTCATAAGTTTCAAGCCAATAAAAACAAAAAACAAAAGTAATGATCAATTTAAAATGATCTTAAAGAAGCAACTTAACATTAATTTTCTTCTTTTTTGAATTTTATATAACGTATTCCATCATATCTATGTTAATTGTGATAAATGCTTTTCATTGAACTCGATCATCTACGGCGAGCTTAGTCAAATATTTTGCAATTACATTCTTAAAATAGGAAGGATTAAAAAGATTTTCATTTTTTCTCTTTCATATAATTTAGCATACCATGAATATCTAAAATAGAATATCAAATTTTAAGTTCACGTTGTATATATTTATATAGTCTTTCTTATGAAACCAAATGATATTGAATAAGAAGTCGAAAAAAAAATGCTACTTGATTGTTGGATACACATAAAACAGAAAAGACTGAAAACAATCATATTTGAATATATAATTCTTGTCCGCTATAAGTGAATTTTAAATCAATCTGATTCAAATGAATATTTTTTTATTGCCGTATAAGTCATAAAAGTTTATATAAGATTCAAAGTTTAATTTGAATAAGTGTAATTTAAACACGTCTGTTATTATTAACTATGAACGGTAATACATATACATTACAACTAATTTTTAGCCAGCAAAATACACAAAAGACTTTATTTTTACGTCAGACAATTTGTCATTGTCATCACAGAATCGTTTGGCCTATATTATATAGTTTGTCCTACATTTTGTCATTGTTCTATTTATCAAAAAGGAAAAGAACAACCGTCGTAAATAATCGATACTTAATAATTCTAGAAGGCAAATCGTTAACACAAATATGGTTTGTTTCAATCTTCTGTCTCTTCAATGTTTAAGTACTCTGCTAGAAGAGACAATCTAAATAAAACGAAGCGTCCTTCTATCCATCTGTTATTAATTCGTGGATGAAAAATACTAGAATGAAATTTTCTGTTATAAGCAAATGATTAATGTAAATAATTGTAAAATATTTTCTTTTTGTTCATTTTTTAATCAAAATAATATATTGATAAAATCAGATGTCTTTTCATTGTAAACTTGGAAATCTCTTGCCAGTTATAATTGAAAATGAACGAGTTGTATTCCTAATGGATTCCATAAAAATGCAAATATCAATCTTTTATAAAGTCAAAACATTATGTGTCATGTAGACTGTAATGATTTATGAATGCTTCGAACAGAATTCGGGTACATACTAACTTATTGTCCCCGACGTGTTTCATTTTTACCGTATTTTTTTCAATACAATGCCGTGATCCTAGTGAGGAACACCAAGAACACTGATGCTCAAATGTCAACATGAACCTTTTCATAGAAACAAGTCTTAACAAGAATAGTTTATTGTGAAGGTTTCAGATATTTTCGGTCTTCTTATTCCGAGATACAATCGTGGTAGAGGCGTATGTTTTACACTCGCCTTGGTTCTATGCAAAGCTTCAAGTTGAAATTCGAAAATCAATGTTTCCGGTGTTCCGTCAAGAGACCACGGCATTAAATTTAAAAATATCGCAAAAATGCACTATGTTAACAGAAATAATCTATGGATCCAAATTCTTTTTGACATATTCATAATACATTAGAGTCTACACGATGCACATGCTTCTGACTTGAAAGCAATTAATTTGTTGAAAGACTTCTCTCCGAAACCTATTAAATTCATTGATATTCGAGATAAAAAGAAATATGTATGATAATCTTCATGTTAGCCATTCCATAAATATTAATGATTTACGTATAAATTTATTAAAGACATTGACCAAAAATGATATAAATAAAAATGAAAACCTATTTTCGAAAACGACTTAGTCAACTAAAGATCAGTGAGAAAGAGCATGTGATCATGTATGAACAAATTAAATATCTTGTTGTTATTTTTCCATTTCAGTGTTTGAAGACTAATTTAGATACAATAATTTATATGAAAAATAGTTCATAGTTAATAAGAAAAAAAGCAGAAAGTGATAAGGATGATTGACATATGGCAGATCGCGAAGAAGTTTTGCATATTATTAACAAAGAGAACTAACAGAAATCATATGATTAGATGTATGGGATGCCGTCAAATGGTGTAATTTATCATTGAATCAACATAACGTTGATTTTGCACTGCGAAAAAGAAGAATACGAAATTTCATAAAATAGATGTTTAAAGCAAAACAAACTCAAATGAAATATCAAATAAAACGTTAAATTCATCGTTTATTATTAAGTCTAATCGAATTAAAAGAAGCCAATTATGAACTGACAATGATTTCGCATATTAATATAAATGAATTCGAAATTGATAACTAAATAATAATTATTAAAAAATTGGGTAGTTTATATTATTAGTTGTCTTTCTAATTAATACTTTTGTTTTAATAAATATATTTTAAGATAACTTATCACAAATTAATACATAGTTCATAATTTTGTCATTTTCTTTCAATATTGCTTTCCTTCTGAGTGCAAAATGTATAATATCATATGTGTTCTTATTAGTTTTTTCTCTTATGTTTCCTTGCGTACAGAAAATTGACGGAAACCATACATTATATTGAATTCTCTTAAAGACAAACCGGTCAAATACTTCTAATGAAAGAATTACATATTAATCTTCATCAGACTACTATTAAGAAAAAGCTGTATATTTTTCCATTTGAAATTCTTCTCTATAAAACGTTTTAGTATTCATAAGATAATATTAACAAATCTTTTCAAATAAAATAGACAATATTTTTTTTTCTCAGTAATTCATTCAGTTTACAATCACATAATTGATCTGCCAATATTTATCTTTATCAATATGTCATCATTTGACAGCTTAGTTATTCAAATTTCCAAATGATAACATACGTTTTCCATTGACATAATAATAATTGACATAAAACAAAAAGGAATATAATGACGTCTCAATGTTTTCTATTGTATATATATATATATAACGTATTATAAAAATCATCACAGTTATCGATAATACTTTCGATATTATTCTTTGTTACATATACAAAAAGAAAAAGGAAATGTCAAACAGTTCGTCTGATAAAAGTATATCAATTAATATATTATTTTGATAATAAAAGATAGAAAAAAATAATTGACATTATTGTTTGATCATTATGTTAGTCCTGCTAAACGTCTGACGAACCAAATGTATTTACCATAGTAAAATCATTGTCCCACGGACTAGTCGACGTATCAGGAACCGGTGAACTACTACGATACTTGGAAAAATCTGTTTTGGGTTTTTTTCGTACAGATGGTTTGCTCTTCGCTAAATTACTAAAGTGTTTTAAAAATACAAATGATACAATCATATTTGTCACAAGACCCAATATTGAACCAAAACCATTGATTGACCTATAAAATAAGACAAAGTAAACTTCTATTATTTTATTTAGTTATTTATTAAACTCACCAGACGAACCAATGGTTTGCTAAACATCCAGCAACATCAATCGATGGCATATTTACTTGCTGTAAGTCAGTTGTTTGAATAATATCAATGAAATGCAAATGAATGCTTTTAAATTAAGTGTTTAAAAACAAATATTAAGTGTTTTTTCGCTCTTTCATTTTCTCGAAGTAGATTTGTATATTTCACAAATATGAAAAAAAATCTTAATGGAAAATAAATGTACTTTGATTGTATAGCATTGTTTCCTTTCATGATAAGAGACATCTTGTAATTGCTTTTGACTTCAAAAACGAACAAAAAAATAATTCATAGAAGAAAAAGAAAAGAAGTGTTTTTCAGTTCTTTGAATAGCTTAATAGAGAAGAAGACCAAAGAACTTTTAGCACAACTCCCACGGATTTAAAATGTGAGACACGATACAGCTACTAGTATTGTAATAGAGGAGATTAACCAATATATAGATTTCGGTTTATAACTTCCTATCTATTGCTAATGCAAGATATGAATCGCAATATATTGCAATGAGTGTGAAAAAGAAAAGTAAAGGACAATTATCATAGTAATTCCACTATGGAATTGGATGTCGCAGTTGTCTGTTACATTTGTGGAAGGAAGATTAGATTTCTAATCCTATACTTCAACACTTGTTTTCAATTATGTTTCACAAAAATGCATAATGTTGATAATTATATCGAAAATAAGAGCTTTAATATTTCAATCAGATGAAACTAGAAAAACTTAACATATTTCAAGGTTCTTGAATTATCAACATACTATCATTACATATGGTAACGTGTAGAGCAATATGTTAATTGTAATATGTCATAATGCAAGGAAGGAAGCAAACATGACTGATGAAATTATCTATTTATAACTGCGGAAGGACACGAGAGTCTAGTTTTATCGTTATAGACTTGAATATTTGTTGATGATTGTCTCTCATTGAATTTGAATTGTTTTTGCAATTATATAAAAGAAAAAACATTCAAATTTAATGAAAGATAATATCTTCGCTATTCTTACACATGATCTTTCTAATGTGAACTATATTTCAACACACACATAGTTTATTTAAATAAGTGAACAATGTACAATCGGATGTACTTTTGTCAATAGAACATACATACATTGATAGATTACCTCATGTTATACAGTTTTTGTAGGCGAAATGGATTGTAGAAAAAAACAAAAATGAGTAAGCCGATGAATGTCGATTGTTTCTAACTCTACATATTTTGTTTTCGTTCACTCGTTGATCATTGTTCTTATCATCAATAATAAATCTTCCGAGTCAAAATATTTACTTAACTTGAGCTTATATCACAATTGAACAAAATACAAAAGTGATACTTTTATTGCTTACAAGCAAAACGAAAAAAAAAAAGCAAATGTTTTATAGATATTTATCTATTGGTCATGTTCTGTACTTTTTATTGAGTATTCAAAGTAGGTTTTTTTTCAAAAATTAATCAATAGAAAAATTTATTTTAGATGTTATCACAGATAGTAATGGATTTATTTGTCCTAAAGATGGTCGTTGGCCTCATCCAGCTGATTGTGAAAAGTGAGATAGAAATTTGAATAGAAATACATTTGATATATTATATATTTTTAATAGATTTTATACTTGTAATGCAGGCATTGGCGTTGAGGCATGGTAACTATATATCGAATCATTCATTTCCTTTTTCTTTTCTTTCTTTCATCATTCAAAAAAACTTGAGAAAATAAGCGCATACCGATTAAAAAGTCTAAATATAAATATAATTCATCATTAACGGAAATGAAAACGGAAATAATTAAAAAAAATTTTTTTTCTTCATTTCACATTTAATCTTTCGAAAAAAAAAATAAAATAAACATCCTAGGTGTGGAAATGGTATGACCTATGATGTTGAAAATGGACGATGCGATTTATCAAAAAATATCGATTGTAGAAGTGGTGAAAGACCTAAACGAGTACCATCGTCAGAATGTATGTAAATATCTTCTATACTACGTAATTGTTATTAAATTAATTAATTAATTAGTTCAAACGGAACTCGTAATTGATCATATTATTATAACAACTACACCTAGTTTATCACATGATGAAATAGAAATAGAAAAACAATATCAAACAACAATTAAATTAACAACAATTATATCAAATAAATTAGCACACAATAGAATACTTGTACCAAAAAATGATCTTATTGAAAATAGTCCATGTACATTTCAAGGAAATAAACCTGATCAATATAATTGTCAATGTAAAAAACAAACAAACATTTATATTTAATTAAATAGTTTATTTTTCTTTTGTTTAGCTTATTTTACATGTAAAGATAGTATAATAACACGTATACAATGTCCTGATAAACATTTATTTGATGAATATCTTCGTTCATGTAATGATTATCGAAAAGTTTTTTGTGGAAATCGACCAACAGATCAAAGTGGAAACGATCCATGTAAATTCTTTGTTTTTTATTCTTATTTAATATATATTTTAATTAAGGTTTGGGTCAACCCAACGGTTGGTATGCTGATTATGGAAATCAATGTCGTTCATATTATTTATGTACAGAACAACGTAAAACTAAAATGGATGAATGTCCTATAGGATCAAAATGGAATCCGCATCGACTTCGATGTGATGATCCAAGATATATTGCTGCACCTTGTAAATTATATTTTTTTTTGTTTTGAGTTTTTTTTAAAAATCTTTCTCTTTGATTAAAGGTGGATACCGTCGTAATAGTAGTGTATCTTTATTAGGTAAGTTTATTTAATTCTATTTATAATATCAAGAAATATTTGTTGTTGCTTTTTTTTGTTTTTGAAGGTCATCATTATTATTATTGGACTATACTCATGACTTTTTTCTTCTTCTTGTTAACATTATAACAAATTACTTTTCTTTTTGCTTACATATTATAATAAAAAATGATCTAATCTAATGGCTAGTAACACATTGATCTCATATGTGTATATGATAGATGATAGAAGCATGAGAGAGAGAGAGAGAGAGTAACATAAAATACGTAGTACCATCATTAATCCATTTTTGCGTGCTTGCACAAGTGTATGTGTGCTTACAATCTTGGATTTTTATTATGAAGAATGTAAGTTACTTGCTTCGTTTTGCATGCAATGCTATTTTCTAGTACGACGAGTTTCCTATTATATTTAAATGGACATGATGATGAGAGTGCATATAAAGATATAAGAATAAGACAAGAGGAGAAGAAGGAGCAGAAGAAAAAGATTAGTTTTTCTGCTTCGATTCCCTTTCAACTATTGACATTTCCAGTGAAATGTAGATGCCATTATTTTTTTTTCTTGTCGAATACAAAAGGTAGGATCAATGTATGATAAATACTCTCTTCTTTCTTTTTGATTGGCTTCATTAAGTAAAGAATACACAAGCGAAAACAACAACTGCGCAGAATTCTCTGATTATTGACATTCTTAATTTTCAAATAGCAATGTTCGTATTTCGTTTTTTCTTCTTCTTCTTCTTCATTCTGTATTTCGAGCGATACTTCGATAAAAAATTGTATGCAAAAGACTCGTCATCAATAATATTTCTGTTTCTCTAGAGTACAGAATGATAGAATACAGATATACATATATATCACCGGGACCATAATAAACGGAACACACCTTGTCTCCACATTCATCATTCATCTAAGGGAAGTTAACTTCCCTTAGATGAATGATGAATGCAAGCAAAAGGTGTGTTCCGCTTATTATAATCCATGGAAATATATACTCATTCAAGTTTTTCATTAAAATTTTACGAAAGGGAAGATTATATTTATATATATATATATATATTTATTTGTCATTTTAACAACTTTTCTTTATTATTCTTTCCATCGTTTTTTATATTTCTGTTCTCTTAGTAAGCATTCGATGTTGTCTCAATAGGAAAAGAAGATTTTCATTGGTCTCTAACGACGAAATAACGAGAGGGCGAGACGCAAGCATCAGTATATAGTAGTAGCTTGACTATTATTTGTCTCGTGTGAATCCATCGAAGAGAAGAAAAAAGGAAAAAAAGAGAAAAGGACGAACGTAGGAAAAGAAAAGGAGGAGAAAAAGTAATGAAGAATGGCAAGGAAGAAATGGTTGATTATGGCAATGCTTGCACTTTTAAAAATCTTTCTCTCTTTCTTCGACTTAGACAGAGTTCCACGGACGATGATGTGATGACACTTTTGGCATGTGAACAACTAACAAAAAAAAATAGAAGATAGAAAGAAACAGACTAACAGTGTCGTAACGACAGCAAAAAAAACATTTTTGACATTTACAATAACATACAATGAAGACCTTCCATTGCCATCATGAATCGCTCGATTACTCGCATACAAAATCACACCAAGTGTAAACCGTAGCATCACGCCATCAATATACAGGAAAAACGTCTATCATAACGGATGAAAAAAACAGCTGACAATACGGCCTTCTATTCCATTCGATCGCGTGAGTCATAATGTGCTCGTCTTGTTGAAAGCAAAACAGAGTTGCAATCATATTGAATTTTTTTTCTTCTATCTTCATTCCTAGATCGTCGTTCACCTTAGCATTGTCTTTCTCGTTGTGTTCTTTTTTTCTCTTTTGAATGAATGTAGGAAAGATCGACTATAGAAGCCTTTTTATGCGTTTCTTAGATGCATTAGAGTTTATTAAAAATCGTTCAATTTATATTTCTTCATTTTCTTTATAGAAGAAATTCTAAATAATGTTCTTTATTTTTTGTTTTATATTTAGATATGATTGCCATTTAACGACACATATATATTTGTAAAAATGAATCAAAACGAAGACGATGATGATGGAATCATTGTCGATTCTTCGACAATAAAACCTGATTCAGTTTCTTTATCAGCTAAAATTATTTTTATACTTATTTGTGCATGTAATATGATTCAAAATGCAATTGTTGGTGGTTCAAATAATGCAATAATGACAACACTTGAATCAGGTTTTTATATGACATCAACAGAAACAGGTTTATTTCAATCTGTTTATGAGCTTATTGCTATTTTTACCTATCCACTTGTTGGTTATTTTGGTGATAGAAGTGGTCGAAAAATACGTTGGATAGCTGTATCAATGGGTATACTTGCTGGTGGTTTTCTTGTTATGTCATTTCCACATTTACTTGAATCAAAACGTGGTAAACCACCATTAGAACCACATATTGCTGATCATTTAACATTATGTAATCCAAATCGAAAAATAAATGTTTGTTCAATTTCCAATAATCTTAGATTTTTAAGTCATTTAAAATATGTTTTCTATTTATCCAATATAATTAATGCATTTGGATCCGCTGCTTTACCAACATTAGCTGTTACTTTAATTGAAGATTTATTTCCACCAGAAAAAACACCTATTGCTCAAGGTTAGTTATCAAAGTCATGTTAATATTTGAAATAACGATTGTTTTGTTTTTGTTTTTATTTTATTTTATCAGGTGCATATTATGCCATTGGAGGAATAGGTATTGGTCTTGGATTTCTTGCTACATCACAATTTTTAAAAGTTTATACCTATATTAAAAAACCACTTTGGTTAACACCAGTCTATTCTGAATGGGTTGGTGCTTGGTGGTTAGTTTATGCATTGGGTACTTGCATAAGCCTTATACTTTGTCTTTCTCTTTGCATATTTGATATTGGTCATCGTCGGCGTAAATCTGCCACATCAAAAAAAGAACTTCAATCAACATTAAATCAAACATATCAATTATTAACAGCATCAACAATAAATCAAAATGATTCAATACAAAATAATCGTTGTATATCATCACGTACAAGTTCATCAACAACAAATTTAAGTTCAAGTATAAATGTTATAACAAATGAATTAAATGATAAACAACAATCTCCATCTATTGATATAATTGAAGAAAAATGTTTAACAACAACAACAACAACATTAATTAATTTTCAAGATTTTTTTTATGATATTTTTTCATTAACAAAACATTTACTTCTTAATTTACGTTTTATGGGTATAACTTGTTGTGCTATTATTGAAGCATTATTAATCAAGGGATATCTTGCTTTCTTAAGTAAACATATTGAATATCAATTTCGAACAACATCATCACATTCAAGTGTTTATATTGGAATTATTTCATTATTTTCTGTATATAAATTCATATATATATATTAATTGCAATTTGAAGTATTTCTTTTTTTTTCTATCTCCTAGGTTATTTTTGGTACACCATTAGGCGCTTATTGTGTCAAACGATACAATATGAATGGTCGTCAATGTGCGAAATTTTGTTGTATAATTCTCGCTCTCTCATCTGTGATTTTTCTTGGATTATTACTTCATTGTCGTGAACCGACAATTGGTAAAATTTTATTATGCTTTTTTTTATCGATTTCAAGCAAAAAGAAAATAATCTTTTTTTAATTAAGGAACAACACATTCCATGCCTGTCATATCAACAGCATTTGATGATGATTCTTTTGATGAACTTGCATTAGAATCAGATCGTGTTGAAAGTCCATGTAAACGAGAATGCAGTAAGAATATAAACAAAGAAAATATCTCGAAAAATTTGTTTCATTTTTGTTTTTGTAGAATGCGATATGAATATATATCAACCAGTATGCGATGTAGCAAATCGAGAAACTTATCAAAATCCATGTTTATTAGGTTGTAAAAGAATTCTTAAAGGAAAATATGCTGATTGTTTATGTTTACCAAATAATAGTACAGTTAATGTTGGTAAGTTAAAAATTTGCAAAAAGAAAAACTAATTATGAAAAATTTCTTGTCATTAATACAAAAAATTAATTTAGGTCGGTGTAAAGAACGAAAGTGTACAATCAATTTTAGGATTACGTTATGTGGTGCATTTATTGTTGTATTTATGTCGTGTTGTGTTATTGTACCAGCATTAAAATGTGTATTGCATAGTGTTCAGTTAACACATCGAGCATTTTCACTTGGTTTTAAATCTACAATGACAAAAACATTTGGTTATTTACCAGGAACAATTTTATTTGGTGCAATTATTGATCGAACATGTAAAACATGGATACGTGAAACATGCGGACTTAAAGATCAATGTAAACACTATAATAATAAACGTATGGCAATATCATTAGCATTACTTGGTTGTGGTTTTCGAAGTTTATCGGCTCTATTTTGTGCTATATCATGGTATGCTTATATTAAAAAGCCTGATATAGAAGAAAGAAAAAAATCCAATGAACAACATTCAGAAATTATAGCAGTTGATATACGCCATCGTGTTGATATTTAATTTTGTTGTATCAGAAAAAAATTTTTTTTTTTTAAATTCTTTATCTAGTCATTTAGACTTACCTACTTCCGTTTGTGAATTTGTATCTATATTTGTTATGTTAATTTATAAAGATATATGTGCATGTGTGTAATTTTCAATGGGTTTTCTTCTATATGCGTTACATAACAACGATAAATAAATAAGAAAAAAATAATCGAGTTGGGTTTGAAAATTTCAATGAAAGATCTTATTTTAGAATAAATTAATTAAGTTGAACGATGAGACAGAAATAGTCAGAACAAAAAAATTAGTTTTATCCAAAAAAAGAAATATGATTATAATGATAGCATATGAAAAAGAAATGACGTATATTGCCACAAGGGTTAAATTGAGCTATTGACAACCGATCCAGATTGAATGGATCACATTCCAAATTCCAAACATATTCCGAAATTTGATAGGCAAAGAAAAAATGCCAGACTTACTTTATCTGATAACATTTACATTCTTTTCATCATCTGCAGCATTTGCACGATTGTTTCTGTTTGTGAGAATATTAGGAAAGTACTTAAAATGACTTGACTATTATTAAATGGCGATAGGATCAAACGTATTTTTGACATGTTGGATGAAACACATCTGGCAATATCTCTATTCATTCTTTAAGCTTTATAAACATAAGAAATTTTGTTTTAATTTCATGGTTTTTATATAGATTATATTTTGATTGAAGAATTATTTTCAACATTTTGTTCTTTTGGTTTTTGTATTTGTCCTTGTGTTTGAACTAGTGTTTTATATTTACTTGATGAAAATCGTATTTATTACCATAAAGGATATTCTGAATATTAATCATATTAACCAATAATCGATCAACTCTTAAATGTATTTCAATAACAATCATTTCTTTGCAATGATTTTATTTACATATTTCAGATTTTTTTTTATAAATAAGGACAAAAAAGAAATACTATTATTTGATTATTTTTCTATCGTCTTTGTTTGTAAATATTGAATTATTTCCTTTCTAGCGTTAAAGTTTGCTGAACAACAGCAAGGAAAAGAAAAAGAAAACAAATGTCGTTTCTTTTTTTCTTATCAGCACTTTCATGCAACAGTGATGCAATGATAAAAGTATTTGATAAATGAAAGTTTATAATTATGTAACTTTAAAATCGTATTTGATATAAACTAAGGACAACACAAAATCAATTGAAGATATGTAAAATTATTCGCATATTTTAATATTCTTATAGATTTCTATTTTATTGTCTTATTTAAAAGAAAATCGGTAATATTGAATATATTGATTTTTATAATGATGATGAAATATCAGAAAAAGTATTTCATTTTTAAAAAAAATGTAATGAGTGCTACAGTCGTAAAATTGATTTTGCTATGTTTTTAATCAGCAAAAAAAAAGAAAGATATTATATCAACGATAACGTTCATTTGACATTAGTAAAACTGTTGATTCTCTAGAATCAGGCGAAGTTAATAATTGATGAATTCTTCAGTAGAATACCTTTAAGCTCCTGTAATAATAGAATTCTTTATTAAAGATGATATAAAAATAACTTCTTTAGAATTTACATAATAACAGAACAAAGAAGCAATTTAACTATTGAAATAAAAATAATAAGAAAGTATCAAGTTTTGTCTTAAAATCTGCAGAAACTGAACATTGTGTGAACAATCTACAAGATAAAGTGATCGCAAAAATATTTAACAACAACACATAGTTTTGATTTTTTTTCTATAATGTTACACATTAGGTTTAAATTTAGATGATGATTTTAATAGTCAATGGAGTTTGTTTTTTATCTAATTCATTCTATAACAAGATTTCAAAGATGAACTATGATGATAAGATTTCTAAACAAAAAGTCGACAATGTAGTTTTCAGTTCCCAGAGGATTTAGTCGAAGTAATTTCGGCAAAGTCTTCTGAGACATAACATCTACTGTGTTCGGATACGTAGAATCCTTGTCATCATAGTTCATCTGTGAAAGTTTGCTATAAAATTCATTAGATAGAAAAATCCATTGACTATGAAAATCACTATTTGAATTTGAGATAGATGCTTTATATTACAGAAAAATATCAAAAATATATTGTTGTTACATTTTTTCCACCATCCAAGATGAGAATACACAAAATATCACAAGTAATGGCAATTTATCATTGAATCAAAATTCCGTTACCTAAGACTTTACTGGATTCAGAAATAGCTGACATAAATTAAAAATTTGATTGATTCTAATGAAATATCGCACAATTTTTATTCATTATTCAAGTAGTTTTATTTATTGCACACATATAATGATGAACTCACTCTTCAAAACAAGAAAACAAAATGAGATAATTACACGGATAAATGTCGGTAACTCTAATTAGATATTAAAAACAAAGTAATGACATTCGTTTATATGAAAATTTCCTACCATAAAAAAAGATAATAATCTAAAGATCGGAGAGTCGTACGATTTTTGCACACAAAAAATAAAGTGCGTCTAATGTATGTCTCGTAAAGTTTGTTTTAACAAGAATGAACTTGCAGAATAATTTTTTTGAGTGAAAACCTTTTCTTAACTATGTCTTCTCTATATAGGCATTTTGATTTATTAGGATATGAATTAAAACGAAACTTATGGAATAATTACTCAATAGTTTTGCGTTATGGCAACAAAAAATTTGTTTTCTGTTCATTGTACGCCAAAATGGTATAGTGATTTTTTTGACTAAAAGATACTTGAGAGTTAAGTTTAATTAAAACTAGAGTTTTCATGAAAGAAACATCAAATAATAGATTGGATAAAGTAAGAAAAATATCGAAGAATAAGCTTTGATGAAATATATAAGAATATTATATTTAATTTTTCTCAAAATTTGTTATATCTAAAATGCCTTTTCAAGCGTTAAGTAAAACACATTAGTGAAGTGTTGAATGTTTATTTGAATTTCAATTATTTGTAATGATTACATTTTAATAATTTTGAACATACGTAACAAAGATGAACAAACCTATTTATTAGTACCGATGGATCAATGAAAATATATTGTTTCTTTGTGTTCAGCTAAAGATAGAACGCATCGATGTGTATACATTATGCATAATATTTGTAATGTTTATTGTTTTAGCACAATAGTAGAAAGAAAAAAAAATACAAGAATAAATCATATCATGGATATATTTATCATTGTTTTCTACTCGTTATGTATCATGTCGACTGATTACTGCTATTGATCTTGAGCAAAAGTAACGAAAAGTATCAAAAAATGAAATCATTAAAAATAAACGAAAAAGAAAATTGATTGATTTGGTAGATATTTGTTGTTGAACTTTTACTATCACCTCATTTTAAATTTTCTAAAGTAATTTCTATATATTTCATTCATGCCTAATATAATGAAGATATGTGTGAAAGAAAGACCCATATTCACACCCTTATGGTGAAAGCAGCGTAGTACACGGAAAGACATGCTATGATTTCATGATCTCTGCCATTGTGTTATGTACGTCATACCTACGTTCATTGTTCTACCAGTTCAGCATGTTCCACTCTACCTGTACTCTGTTAGACTCATGAG
The DNA here is from genome assembly GCA_905329745.1 of Rotaria sp. Silwood2. Classification (NCBI taxonomy): domain Eukaryota; kingdom Metazoa; phylum Rotifera; class Eurotatoria; order Philodinida; family Philodinidae; genus Rotaria; species Rotaria sp. Silwood2. The sequence goes on from CAJNSZ010000566.1 coordinate 63,742, forward strand.
GATCACCCTTGCTGCATGTCTGTGAGCGCGATAGAGAGTCGAGAAAAGCAAAAAGGAGGATAAGTAGTAATCAGAACGAATTTATTTAGCAAGCTAGAAAAAAAAACAAATTTACATCTTCTGTTTTATATCGTTAATATTATCTATGAATTTTTTGACCAGAGGATGCGTTTGGGAAAGTGATTTTTGTCCAATAGTAAGCGCTTTTTCTAGAAATGAAAGTGCTTTTGAGTAGTCACCCATGCCGGAATATGCAAGACCTATGTTACTGTAGGAATCAGCTAAATTGAGATGGTTCGGAGGCAGGACTTGCTCGTAGATTTTGTGTGCTTTTTCACAAAACTCAAGTGCTTTCGAGTAGTCATCCATTTGGAAATATACCAAACCAATGTTGTTGTAGGAATTAGCCAATGTGGGATGATGAGGAGGCAGAACTTTTTCGTAGATTTTATGTGCTCGTTCGTAAAATGCAAGCGCTTTCGAGTTGACACCCATTATTTTATGCACTCTAGCAATGTTATTGTAGCTAGGAGCCAAATCAGGATGATGTTCTGGGAGAGTTTTCCGCTTGATTTCGAGGAATTTTTCGTAGAATGAAAGGGCTTCTGTGTACTGTCTTTGGTCATCCTTCAACGATCCGAGCTGGTTGTAAATAAATGCTTTATCACCTTCGTTGGATGTCAGTTGTAGTTGTGCATTATACAACTCTTCAGCTTTGTCGATTTGACCTAATTTGAGCAGCAATTTACTCAACCGTGTCCAACCTCTAGAGCCTGCAACTTCTACTCGCAAATGGTCGGTTAATTGGCGAAGTTGTTGGTCGTCATCTGACGTAAGTTTAAGATCCACTTGATAAATTGGACGATTATTGTCAAGTTTTCGAATGTCACTAATTCGAAAAACGGTGTGCATGGGTAAGAGGAATGTATCTTCTGTCGGGAAATAACTCACCTCCCGAATGGAGGCAAAGGGAATCGGTGAAACAGTGGGATCTATGGTTATTTGAAAAAGGATACCAACCATATCGGCTGTTTCTAATGCATCTTTGACGAAATTGAAGGAGACAATTCGATTTTTACTGGTGGATAAAAAGTTATTGAAACATATAAGTCCACTTTTGTTTTTCGCCAATTTCGTGAACTCGGTTGTCGATAATTCTTGCGCCCAATAAACTAGGAAGGTACTGCCGTGATATAGACTGATCTGTTTGCTGTGTAAACTTTCGATTTGGTGATGTACATCACAAAGAAAAAACAACATTCTCATAATGACTTCGCAGTCGAATGTTTTTAATGCTCGATTGAGCATTTTGTATATGAAGCATTCGTGTGTGTACCACCAAATAGCCTCTGATGGTCGATAAGTACGTTCGAATTCGTCAATAATTTTTAATTCTTCTGTATTGCCCAAGTATTCTTGTTGACAAAACGTGACCAAATCTTTGACAACTTGTGGGCCATGCTCCATATCAAGAAGGATTTCTTTGAATATTTGAGAATACATGAATGAGGGTTCTAACTGATTGAGATTTTCGCTAGAACCTCCTTCATTCACAATAATACTGCTTACTAGCATGTTATGTCGGTTGCATTGCTTGACTGCCATCTGCAAGGCTTCACCGATGGGCCTGATTGATGTATGGACACCTTTTATTTTGGTCCAGTTTTGCGCCCATGTTTTATGTTGTTCTTTGTTGCTACAAAATATGTAAATAGCATGCAGTTGTGGCATGTCATGAATGTTTGACATGAGGTGTTGTCCTAATGCACCAGATGAAATAACAAATGCTGTTTCTTCATTATTTTCATTGAGAATTTGAATACATTCTGGCACTGTAGTGCAACAGTTGACCTGGTTGACCACACTGCGCAATTGCTCCGATATATTTGAATATTCTTTATTTGATAGGTCAATATTTTTATCAACCCAAATGACCAAATAATTCTCAATCATGCATCGTTTTCGTCGCACAGTTGTCGATGATGCTATTTTATTTGTCGTGGCGCTTATTCTTGACTTCGAAATAGTTTCTTTGGAGCTTTGTCCACCCATATTGAATGTAGTTATTTTTGTTTGGTCCCTTATCGAGTATGATGAATACTAGACTCTTGCTTGAACAGAGATCACCTTTTCTATTTCTATACATTCAATGCACGCTGTATTTTGTTTCTCTATATTTTTCTATGACATCAAAGATGGGTTTTATTTTTTTTTGTTGACACTCAACGATAAATTTCACATCGTTTCAGTTGTAGATATCGTTATCAACAACAAACAAGAGAGAAAAATCCAGCAATATTATGTATTTTCATAATTATTCTTTTCAATTTTCGTTTACTCATTTTTTTACACGGACTTTCATTGTCTTTATAAAACACGGCTGGCAATGCCAGATAAAAAGAAATTAAGAACTTGTAAATAGAATGATAACAATAAGATAGCAAGAGAAAATAGAAGATAAAAAATAAGAGTATCGTCATCATAAATATTGCGAGTCTGTAGTCTTTTTCATTTGACATTGAGTTTTGAGAAAAATTGACATCTCTTTTTCTCAAACCATGAAGGTTTTAGGAATAGGAGTTTGTCTTTGTTTCACTCGTATCCACAGTCACACCAGTTAGAAACTGGAACAGTCTTGATGAAGAGAATCCTACATGATTTCGAATAGAAAAATCTTAATATTTTTCGTCTTCGTCAGTCAAACTTCAAAAACAATATGCTATAAATGATCAAAGTAGTAAAAACGAATGGATCGTATATAAAATATTTAAAGCAAAAAAAAAAAAAGAAACCACAATAAAACTTTAACTTAGTATCATATAATACAAATCAGCTACATATATACACCAGAAATGGGATTGATTCGATTACACAGTTTTTCGGCTTGGTTCCAAAAAAAAAGTGAACCGATTCCATCTCTAATGTGCACTATTTATTATTTCTATACTTGTTTTATATTTCTCTACCTTATTTATTACGATTGACAGATAGAAAGAAAGTAATTGTTATTCATCTTAATGAGTGAACCTTGAATATGCTTCTTTAACTTAATTAATTGTGAACAATCGTTTTCCTCTATGATGTTCTATCATTTGTGCATTCAACACTGATGCCACATTCGATATGACAATGTTAAACGTTTAAAAATGTACGAACAACGAACGAAACTCGATAAACGTAATATATTTCTACTCGTGTTATTCATTATGACTTTTATTTTTCTATCATAAGAATGAACAAAACTATATTTGTAAGTCTTTTTCTTTCTTCTTATTTTATTATATTTGTTGTTACTCGCGTACTTTTTTTTCTTATAAGACAATACATTAGTGTTGGTACATATTGAGATAAAATCGACCTACACATGTTTTCATAGCAAATAAATAAAATCGATTTTGATAATCATTATCTTCTTATTGTCATCATTTGCATCTTATGAAATGATGATGATAGGTTATCTTTTTTTTATTCTTTTAATACCATATGTATACATGATGAATATAATACAAGTTCGTGTATCAAATGATTCATCGAATAGTTGGATTGTTCAAAATGAAAACGAAGGTTTTATTATTGATTGTGGTTGTTATTGGGAACATGGTTTAATGCTTGGTAAAACGTGGCGTGAAAAATTTTCTAATGGTACATTACCATCGTTTATTTTTCTTACACATCCACATCCAGATAATATTCTCGGTCTTGTTAGCCTTTTGAATGAATTGAATGTTACTCAATTACCTGTTTATGTTAGTAATTCAGGTGCTTTAAATGAAATGAATTATTGGCTAGAAATTTGGCGTCGAGTAAATCCATTTGAAACATCAATATTACTCGATCAACGTCAATCACCTGATCAATTTTTATATAATGATCATATTAAAGTACTTGATCATCCACTGTCTATATTTAGTGATGAAGAAATACATATCATTTCAAATTTTCCTATTGCTGAATCAATTCATTCATCAATGATTTATATACCTTCAGTTGAAGCTTTATTTACTGGTGATCTTGTTGTTGTACGTAGTCATTTATTTGTATCACCATCAGATACTTATCCGGATTCAGATAATCATGTATGCAATTGGATAGGTATTTTACAAAGTCTTAGTTGTACATTTCCCGAATCTACACTTATTTATCCAGCACATGGAGATGGACCATCGACAATGTCATTTAGTGATACAATCGAAACAAATATACGATGGTTAACTTATATGCGTGCACTTGTCTTTAATTCATGTAATACAACATTTGTTATGCGTATATTAGAAGATGTTTTTCGTAATTATTCAAATATCGAGCAATCTCGTGCATCTCTTGCAAATAGAATTCCACAATCAGCTATGGCAATGGGTTGTAAATGTTCACAGAATTCTCCAAATACTTGTGGTGGTCTTCAACCACCTACATGTCAATTTATACCAAAAAATAAAACTCAATCATTAGAATCAATTGCTTTGCCCATTGGTTGTATACATCAAAAATTATTTTCATCATCGTTACATCTCAAAATTGAATATTCTATTCTGTTCATTATACTTTTAATAAATATAATTTTTAATATATTTTAAATATCATATAGTTCTTCTTCTTATTTTTTTTTTCGTCTTTTCTTTTGTTTCAATAGAGTACAATAATGAAGTGCTCAAACAAAAACAAAAAAACGATATGAATAGTTTAGGCTTCACCTTCGCCTTCATTTTCCTCTTGATTGATATTGAAATAACGTAATTCGTAAGAGTCTTTGGAATTAGCAATAACACGTAACCAATCTCGAAGTTCATGTTTTTTTAAAAATTTTTTTGTTAAATATTTCATATATCTAAATACAACAAAGAATTACGAATAAGTTTTTTTCTTTATTGAAAAAACATAAGAAATTTTACCGTTTTGAAAGTGGTATATCAGATGTTACTGAAACCTTGGCTTTAGATTTTTCAATAGTAACATTATCAGTTAAATTTGATGTTTTACCATTAATCTTCATTTTTTCAAGTAAAAATCGTTCCTAATCAAAAGAGTATAATTATTAAATAAGAAAAAGCAAAAAAATGATTTTATACATACAAATGCATTAAGATCAAAAATACCATCTTCAACTGGATGTGTACAATCGATATAGTATTTAATTGCCTTGGCTTTCTTTTTAGTACCACTTTTTGCACCTTTTGATGATGTTGTTGCTTTTTTCGTAACTTTTGTTGATGTTTTAGCTAATGATGATGTTGATTTAGCACTTGGTGTTGTTGCCTTTGGTTTAGCTGGAGCTGGTGTTGTTGTTGGTGTAGCTGTAGCTGTTGCCGGTTTTTTAGTTAATTCAGCCTTCTATTTTATTGATTAATAGAATGAAATGAAAGAATAGAAAGCAATTTCAAATATACCTCTGCTTTTGGTGGAGCTGGAGTTGCTGTAGCTGATTTTTTATTGGCAACAGAGGCTTTTTTAGTAGCCGATGTAGCAGTACCTGACGTTTTTTTGTCAGACATATTGGAATCGATAGAAATAGAGATTAAAACGGATCTGAAGAACAAAAAATAGTAAACATGAATTAATTTGATGAAAAAAAAGACAACATTCAAAGAAAATATGTATAGAAGAACTGACAAGGGAAGATATCTAATATTTTTTTGCTTTTTGAATCATCAGTATTGTTTATTTCTTGTTAGAAGTCCATATTTTCTATTGGTTTTTTATAAATCCATATGTTCCTTAATAGAAAAAGCATGTGTTTCGAAAGATTTCTTTTTTATTGAATTGATTTAAAAATTTAGTTTTTTAAATTCGGTTTTCAAAAGGCCATTTCAGACTTAAAATAGATGTCACTAGTGTCTGGTGTTTGATCTCATATTGAAAAAGATACATGTTCTTTTGACTTTATATTTTGATTATAACTGAGTCTCTTTGTTGCAAGGAGGTAGAGGTACCAATGAAACCTGAGATTCGATGCTAAATTATTGTTGTTCTTTTACTAAACTAAGCTTATAAGTTTTCATTCAAAAAATTCAGACTTCAAGAGGATGTAAATATAACGAATATGGCCCTACTACAACAGTCTCGCTGCATGTGTATCTTGAATCGGAGCCCTTCTGTATATGTTAAGCGCTCCCTCGTCATACTTAGGGGTACCCAAAAGTAGTGGCGGTCGCATCTCAATTTCGTATAGAAGGCTTGATGAAATTTTCTGTTTTTATGAGACGATAGAGAAAATGAAGCTCTATTTTTCTGTGCTATTCATCTCTATTCAGCTGGTATCATAATAATGAAATTTCGATAAGAACTGTTTTTTGTGTAAAACTTCACT
>CAJNSZ010000567.1:0-29529 GCA_905329745.1 Rotaria sp. Silwood2
GTTGTTCACCGTGTGTGGGGGGGCGCGGGGGGGGGGGGGGAGCCCTTAATATCCATATAACATATAAAAATCATGTCTAGGGGAAAGCTCACTATTTTGATACATAGATATTTTAATTTGATAAAGTCACGTCGCTAACGAATGAGTTTGCTCATATACCTGCAATAAAATACTTTTCTAGTGTATTTTATCTCCCAAAAAAAGTTCACTCATTAATAATTAATCAACTATTTCAAGCAAATTTTTGCACTTTATAATGAACAATACTTATTTTTTCCTTGGTTCCACTGTTCTACTAAAATTAATTTTGATAAGATTTCATAAAAATCTATGAATTTAACAATATGAATTTTAGCAAGAAGTTCTAATTCATATGTGACATATGTCAAAGAGATGTGTACTTTTTTATGGTTATTTTTGTATTAGTATAAGTTTTTCAACGATTATTTATATCGAACAATTTTTGTAAATCTCTTCTATTGCTAGAAGGAATTTACTCTACATTTCCTATTTTTCAATGACTATAATTCAACTTACAGAAGTGTTGAACAATGATTGATAATGTGAAGATCAACACGAGACAGAAGACACTAAAAAAAAAAAACATGAACTGATTGATCTATAACTGAGATAACATCTGTAACAGTTCAAATAATGATTATTATTATATTAGTTCCTCGAACTGTCTGCCTATACAATATTCTAGTGCTAAGTTTTTCTGAATAATTATTCATTTAATTTTAAAATTTATAGTAAATATATGAGTCATTTCAAGTAAAACGATCTTTCATTTGACTTAAATTCTTAACAAAAATTAGTTTCCTGAATCTCGAACTATATAAGAAAAAAAAAGAATGATTTTCTAGAAATCCGGAAATTCAAATTTTTGTCTTAAAAATTCTGAAGAAGTATTTCGTGTAACTTAACAAATGATTTTGTTTATATGTTCATCGGAGATCATGAGTTTGAAATGAACATCTTTATTGTTTTTTTTTTGCTTTATTATATTATTCAATCTTATAAGAATATTAAAAAAAATCAGTATTTCAATTTTACAATAGAATTTCTAAATCGATCTTTTTGTCAAATCATGTCAATCAACTTTATACTTTGAGCCGGATAAAAAAAGAACGCATATATCTATATAACCAAAGTATATAATATCCATACATACATCCGTTATAGACACTCTGTCTATTATTTTTGTTTTGTCTATCGACATTTCCCTATAATGCCATTGCTAATAAGCCAAAAAACAACAACAATAGCATTCTGTAATGTTATTTTATTTTTAGACAATTCAACATAAATATCAAATTGACACAATAAATTCCTATTTGATTAAACCAGTTCAACGTATAACTAAATATGAATTATTACTTCAACGTTTAATGTCATGTTGTGAAGAATCCAAAGGTGAAGTTAAAGAAGGTTATGATCTTATGTGTAGTGTACCAAAAAAAGCAAATGATGCTATGCATCTTAGTTATCTTGAAGAACTTGAAGTTTGTATCTTAAATTATTTTATTTTCTTATTTTTTTTTTCATTTTATTTTAATATTTAGACTGGTTTAACAAAAGAAGCATTAGGTGATGTACTTCTTCAAAATACATTTCAAATATGGGATTCAAAACAAATAATAAAAAAAGGAAAAGAACGACATGTTTTTCTATTTGAAACAAGTATTGTTATTGCTAAAATTCTTAAACCAGTTACACGTGGAGCTGTTCGATATATTTATAAATATAAATTAATGGTTTGTTTAAATTTATTTTCATATAATAAATTAAAAACATTTTATTATTTTAATTATATTAGACTGCTGAAATCTTTGATGTTAAAGAACATTTAGAAGCAGGTGAACCATGTAAATTTGCATTATATACAGGTCGTCCTATGTCATCCCATACAGCTGATCTTCGAGTAACACTTAAAGTAAAAAATTAATTAGATCAAAAAAAAAATACAATATGAATTTAAATTAATTATTATAGGCAAATGATCTAAGTACAAAACAACAATGGGTTATTCGTATACGAGAACTCATTCAAGAGAATGATCTTTATCATGATTTATCAATGCATGAAACTAATACTAAACAAACATCGATACAAAATAAAATTTCACAGCTTATTAATAATAACCAGTCAGATAGGTACGAAATCATGCAAATATAATCTTTTTGTTTTTTCGATGAATTTTATTGATTAATATTTGAGATAAGTATTTTAGTTGAAGAATATAATTTATTAATCTTTTGCTTTATTATTTCCTTATATAAACAATAGAAATGAAAAATATATAATAAATAGTCAATCAAATTCTAGAAGATTTTAGTAATAAGAACTCGAATTGCAAGAACAGTTTTTTTTTTGTAAACAGATTAATAATGAATTTTGATGATCAAAGTTATTGGCAATATTCTTAGACAATAACTGTAGTTTAATATATATCTAAAAGGCGACCGAAAATAATGGTCACTAGTGCAGATCATTGAGAAAAATTCGACGATCTTTATTTTGATGATCTTTCTTTTCGATAATGTTTACTTCGGTGATGAGATATACGATCTGTTTTTTTTGTTGTTGTTGTACTCAGATCGTATTATATTCACAGGCACATATATGACATATTTCTTCATATATACGATTCAATGCAAAAGGACATATAATCGAAGGACATCATTGATTTTCTTGTTGATTGATTCATAGAAAATATCTTCTAATATTCTTTTCTTTTTGTTTTAGACGATCACAAGAAATAGCTGATAATGTATCCGATGAATTTGAACATATAAGTCGTGGTGGATCATTATCAAGTATGACAACTGGTTCAATTTCAAGTAGTGGTCAATATCATCAAATTCAACAGGTACAGAAATTATTAAAACTAGAAAAAAAAAAGAAAAGAACGCAATCCTATTGAATCATTCATTATTCATATGAATATAAATATCTTCAGCATATGTTCTATCAATTGCTATAGACTATATTGTTTTCTTTTTCTTTTTCTACCATCTTCCCAATTATGTTCTTTTAGTAATTGCATGTGTTATGCGACGAGTCTTAGATAGAACGGCTATCTGTCAACAATATAACCTTGACAAAGCAATGTTCTTTCTTTTGTACCAATATACATACTCTTGTTGACTGTAAGATAAACATCTAATCTCAATAATGTGCACATATGGAGATGAAAAACTTGGATTGTATGAATAGACTATTGATTATTGAGTAAACAAACTGTTGCATTTAAAATTTAATATATATATATATAATATGCTTCTTTTTTTTTCAAATAGTAAACAACTATTTCATCAATATAGCCTTAGGTGCCGAATGATACTAAAGTGATATGCCGTTTTTTTATAGTATTGTATACTTATATTAAATGTAATGATAACTGATAACAAAAAAATAGAATCACTAAAAGATGTCTTAGGCTAGATAATAAGTAAACATATGATTCTTTTCTTTGTGTCTGGTATGTTTTTATTTTTATTTTTATTTTATTATTGTTGAATCGATGACAGTTTCTTTTTTTTATTTTTGTCTCCTATCGCACATTCACGGCTAATAAAAAAACAGATATAACAAGAAGGGAATGCGAGAATATAAAAAAAAAAAAAAAAGATCTACAATCCTTCTAACGATTGGTATGGTAGCTAAGTTTATCTATCATTCATGGATATATGCCTACATGTTGATTTTTCTCTCTCTCTCTCTCTCTCTCTCTCTCTCTTGTGTCTCATATATATATATATCATCTATTAAGTGAATATAATGGTGGAAAAAAGAAAAACGAGAGAAATATAGACCACATATACTATCAATGAAGACAGAAACAACATTAGAGAAGAGATTCTTTTTTTTCTATTATCAAATGGTACAAAGAAAAAAAAAGAACTCTGTTTCTTTATAATGGATTTTTTTGTATATGGCATATTTCTAACAAAGAAAAACGATCAGTTTCAATGAATGAGCGGTGAGAAGAAACGACATCGATGGAAATATAGTCCAGTATTAATTGAAGAAAATATAACAATCGATTCGAAATCTATAACAACAACAACAAGAACTGAAGAAGAAAAACATACGGAAAATACTATACGTAAATGGTATAATAATAATGATGGTGATAGTGATGATGATGATGATGATGGAATTAATCAAAATCAACCTCAACAAACAATATCAGAAAAAATTGAACGAGTTTTACGTAAAATAAATGCATGGACAAATGAAAAAACAGCGGCGTCAACAGATACTAATGATAATAATATACAACGAGAACCATTACAAGATACATCTTTCAACAAAACAAGTCTATCAACTTATGATTATATTCGTCAGGAACAAGAATGTAAACCTCGTTCGAAAAAGCCAACATCAAATACATTATTTAATTCTTTACGACAACGATGTTCTTCATCAACATTTGTTGATCCAAATACAATTCAAACTCAACATGTATCAGTTCATAGACCCCATTCAATGATATTTACTGATGAACCCATATCATCTATGACAACTACATCATCTATTTTAAATAATAATAATAATAATTATTTTTATGACGACTTAGATAGAAAGGTGAGAAACAAAGATTTCCAAGGTCACAGTCTAATTTTCCATTATCATTTGCTCTATAAACAATCGATTATATATAGTTAATACATATATAATATATATATATATATAGAATGTTTATATAGCTAAAAGAAAATTTAATCTAATAAATGAACATGATTGATTTGAATTATCGAGAAAAAAACAAAGAATTATTTACATAAGCATAGCTCCCCTTCTCCCCCGCTTCTTTTTTCTTTTTTTTACTTCGCATCGATGAAAAACTTTATCTTTTGTCAGAAAATTGTGTCGGCAAATTTTTCACGAAGCATCTCTTATTCTCTGCCACTGATATTACTAGTTTCAGGCCATGCATTTAAATCGAAATAATCTACTATGAAAATCTTTAATAATAATAAATCTATAACAATAGAGAAAAATCTCGTACAAAGTATAGAAATAAGATTAGATGTTATTCTTTTTAATTTTTCATCAATCATGTTCATTATTCCATGTATGACAATTTCCGTTTTTTCTTTTCTATGCCTGAAAGAAAAAAAGAAAAATCTTATCTTCAATTTTTTTTTCTTTTTTCTTTTCCTATGAAATGAATAGAAAAAAATGCCCGATACCAAAGTTCAGTTTTCCTCATTTCGTCATAAAAAATCATCTGGTAAACATCCGGTTTTGATTAATTTACTTGATAATAACAAACCTCAACGTCGATCTTTATTTTCTCCATATACCAATTTAGCACCTTTATCATCAATGTATGGTTCGGATTTTTTCTATCCATCAACAACCGAAGAAGAAAAAGAACAACAACAACAGCAACATGAATACGATAATTTAACCTTTATACAAAATTCATCTCATCATAATTATGATCCATTTCCAATTCTAGTTGATTGTCAACATTGTAATCGAACTATTGATCGATCATCTTTTCGTGACACATCATGTCAAGTACCATCAGATGATGATGATGATGAAAAGAATGTCTATCAAGATGTTCAAATTGAACGACATAAAACAAAACGATCATCACCATTGTATATATCACCAACATCAACACCACCACTATGTCAACCACCAATGGCAATTAATTTATTATCACCATATCATTTTCGACGAAAACGTTCATTATCATCATATTTTGGTTTACATAATCGTTCTAAATCAGCTCCGTCAGCTTCTTCTTCAACAGTATCATCAAATTCAAGTCGTATAAAACATCTTTCTGAGAAAAAAAATCATAAAAAATTACAACCAACACTTTCCCCTTTACAGACGGTTACAACTGTACCGTCTTTACTACCTGAATCTGCTCCTGTTTCATCAACACCATCGACTACAGCCCTTCTTCGTTCTATAAAAACATCAATATATGCTATGAAAAAGCGTCTCAAAGATATTCGTCGTTTGTCCGAGGTGGGTATGTGTTGTTAATGATGATGACGACAAAAGCAAATATATATATATATGTGTGGATAAGCGCAAGAGAGAGAGAGAGAGAAGCATATAGAAAAAAAAAAAAAGAAAAAAACAACATCTGTTGCCTGCCTGGTTTGCCTGTGCATATACTCGTATCATCATCAAGCGATTCGACGTCGTGGAGAAAGGAAAATCCGTGCACGCACAGACGTACACAACCTTTTTCTCTACCGAAAATGTTTCATTACCTGCGCACCCATCATCACAGGAAGGTAGAGCACATATTTTAATATCTAATATGTCTACTTGTATTTATGTGTAATGGTTTAATGATTATATGTATATTTATATATATATATATATGTAGACGAAAATAAGCAGATCTTTGTTTTTCTTTTTATATAAATATAATGTGTTTTGTGTGCTCAGTGCATCACATTAGAATAAGCAGTAGTGTATGAAAAGATTAAATAGACAAGTCTCGTCAGTCATTATTATATCATCGGTATGTGTACGTGGGAACATACCATACAGTTATTTATTGTTGACTAAAAGAAATCAAAGCAAAAATAAGAAAACTAAGGCAATCGGTAAACATAATCTTCATTTTTAGTAAAACTTATTTTTCTTCGGAAGCCCATTGAAATAAGTGATGCGTATATAATTTTGATTATTTTTTGTTCACGGAAATACTAATGGAAAAAAATGCATATGAATAAAAGATTTTTTTTTTCTACTTATTACACATACTTAAAAAAATACGAGAAATACTTATTGTGTTTTTTTTTGCTCATCTAAATAGAACCTTGGAGAAGATTATATTTTGAAAAAATAACAAAAAAAGAAAAGATTTAGTACAAAACAATTAAAATAATATATATATATATATATAATATCTTTCATTTATTATTCCGTATTTTTATAATGTCACTAACAGGTTGATTTTATCGATATGTTCTATTTATTCATTTCCAAAAGGTGACATAAAACCTTTGGGATTGTCTATATGTTATTGTTTTAACATATATATATATATAGAAAATATGTTTTAGGAAAATCAACATACATTGCAATGTTTCATATAGGAAGTATTGACAGATGATTAATTAAAGATGACAATATATTCGTTAGATGCTTAGAGAATATTTCCGGTTGACAAGTTACAAAGTTTTTTATTTTTTGTTTTTTTTTGTTATGTTTTTTAAATGATATAACTATTATATATATATATATGCAACGATTATCCCCTGTGAAGAGAAAAAAAAAAGAATAAGATAGGAAGGACTGACTGCTGTTGTTTATTCAAGTAAACGATCTTTGGTATAATTACTATTGCTGCTGATGCCACAACAACCTTTTCTTTTCATCTTCTTTTATATTTTTGGATATGCATATGGCTAATATAACCCCTTAGAAAACAAAAAGTACAAGTCAAATAAAAGAACAAAAAACAAATCTCTCAGCTAATTCACGTCTTTTTGAATGGAAACTAAATATATCATTAGTTGAATTTAGGTTTTTATTTTGTAACTCGCTTCAGCCATCAGATTGATTGGCAGTGTTTGCGTGTGTTTGTGCACGCATGCACACTTTTTTTTTCTTCTTTTCGATTGAATTAACTATGCATGCATGTTTGGCGTGTATGTCGTGTTGTGCAGTGTCTATAGCGTTGAAATTTGTCGACGTTGTCGTCTTCATCGGTGCTGTCGTCATCTCCCTGCCAAGGAAAACTTCTCAGTCTATGATTTTCCTGTCTTGAACAACGACAAAATAAGATTCCTGTGCTTCTACACCAATGTTTTTTTCTTTTTTTTTGCTTATGAGTCTCCATCAGGTTTTCCCTTTCCTCCCATCATTCATGAGAAAGTAATGAATGTAACCCTGTCTTTGTGCACGAGAGTAAGCTAGCAAGAAAGAACTATGACAATGGAGACTGTAAAAAAAGGAAAGAGACACAAAGGGAGAGAGAGAGAGAAACGAAGACGACAAAATGGAAGCTAACGAATGAAGACGAGCATAGATATATACAAAACCGACACATACATAACCAAAACAACTGAACCATATCTGATTCGAATAACAACAAGAATAATGTCAATAATAAAATGATTGATGTATAAAAGACTTCAAAAAGAAAAAGCAGAAATAAAAATAACAAGTTTTTTTTCTTTTCTTCTTCATTAGAATTTACATTAGGATAGAATGTTTCACTAAGTTTTAATATCAAAGACACTATTTATTTTTTATTTCCTTTTAATGATGAAAGAAAAAAAAAGTTCTAAGAATAAAGTAAAATAATCATTGTGATTAATAGAATGATGTCGTTGTTTTGATTATGAAAGTAGCAGTTATCGTTGTAGCAAACACGGGAAAAGGAAAAATGAAGGACGTCGACTACTACTACTAACACCAACATTACTGAGTCTCGTTCGTCGTCGACAACGACAACACACATATATAAAGACATGCGCTCGCACAAGAGACAAAGAGAGAGAGAGAGAAAAGGGAGAAGAGTATTATTTAATAAATAATCATCGATGCTGATTTCATTTTTTCTTCTCTACTACACAAATAACGTCTTGCACCGTACGTGACTATCAAGAATGGCGCACACTTGACTGGACGGAAAGACAGATAACACTTCAGTTTTGTCGCTATTCATTAAGTCATCTATACTCATTTTTTTGTCTCGACAAGATTGTCTTCATTCATCGTCTAATAAATCAAACCATTTTACAGTTAGTTGTTGTGTTTCCTGTATTATTTTTATGGAATTCTGGCGCAAAATGAAGTTGCGATGGGTAACTACCTAAAACTGATAAATGATAGTCAAGCTTCATGATTGATTGATTGGTTAGGTGATTGATTGATCATATAGGATCGCTCGAGATAAATAAATAAATACTTATATATATATATAAGAAGGATGATGAAGAAAGCGACACTTTCTTATGTGTATTTTCTTTTTTCATATTACTTCATGTATAACTAACGGTTCTCTATCATAGGATTCGAACGTGACAACTGTGTTAGACGATTATACTGCACGTAGTTCACAAGAATTAACTGTAAGTAAAGGACAACACGTTCGTGTCGTACAACGACAACCACCCAATGCACCTGATTGGTGTCTTATACGTGTATTGAACGATCATCATAATCCATCGAGTCCATCATCACTTGCTGCATCCTCAACAACAATCACAACTGGTTCAATTGATTTACCATCTCCATCATCTTCAAAATATATTGAAGGACTTGTACCAGCAGCTATTCTTAAATCAACTAAATCATCAGCATCAAATATTCATCCATTACCCCCATTAGCTCTTTCGACAAGTACTAATAAAACCGAACAAGGTAAGAAAATTTCTAATAAAAGTAATAATATAAATTTGTCCTTAAGTTATATTTTTGTTCTTATTGTTTTTTTTATTTATGCAGTTATCAGTAATTCTAATCTTGTAGAAATATTCTTCTTTATTATAATCAAATATATAGAATAGTTTTGTTCTAGAATTGGACTAGTATTCCCATATGAGAATAGAACATAAGAAAAAAAATTTTTTTTTTTATTCTTTTGCCAATAGAAGAAATATATATATATATATATATTATTTTTTCCTTATTCTTTTATCATTGCAAAAAAACAAAAAATATCAAAGAAATTTTATTTATTTAGATTCTATTTTAAATAATACAGACGATTCTCAATCAAGACAACAACAACAATCACCAGCTGTCCATTTTAGTAAACGTAAAGCTAGTTTTAGGTAATTTATTAACAAAAACAAATACTGAGTCACTTTCTTTTTTGTTTTTCTTTTCATATTAGGCGAATTCTTAAAAATCCTGTTCGACGTTTGAGCTTAAAAGATAATAGCAGTAGTAAAGATGTTAAAAATTCAACACCACGTGATTTAGTATCAGTATCAGCATCTATTATATCAACAGATAGTGGTGATGGTATATCGAATAATAATAAAAAACAATCCATATCATCGAATTCCACAACCTCATCAAAAATCAAAGTATATATCAAATAATAATAAAAAAGAAATTTTAGAATTTTTTTCTGTTTTCAAGGCATTCACATTTACAAACTCCGACGATTTGACGTTGTTTCCTGATGATACGGTATGGTATCTTTTGTTTCGATGAGGCAATTTCCGTTTTATATATGTTTTTTGATAAGCTTGCAATTATGTTTTGTCATGTTGAAAAAAAAAAGCAGAAGAAGCCTTGATAGTAGTGGAGAGAGAGAGATAGAGTGAGTGAGTGAGAAGAAGAAAAGTCAGAATATTATAATAGACTCATTCATTTTTCAAGACAACTATTTCTTAAAGATGTCAATCAAAAAAACTTGATGCCTATTTGACATTCATTTGTATGTAAAAAAAAAATTTATTTTAAAATCAAAAAATTTTAATTTCTTTGCATTTATTGATTTTTATCACTAGTAGCCATCGGAGTAATAATACTCCTTTTGCTTTTTCTTTTCTTATGCAATGCTTTGCCCGAGGCTGGCTTAAATCACATATATGTGAATATACTATGAGAACGAACAAAAATAGAATAACACAAGTAGATCGATGTGATGTATATATGTATATCTGTTACGTCGTCTTCATCGTGTTCTTTCGTATAAGTCTTACTAGTACTGGTCACTGTTCTCATTACATGAATAATCATATGTATAAATATATATCAATTTTTTTTTCCTTCTGTTCTTTCGTCTTACTCTCGAAATATTCAATTTCTTTCCTGTACAAAAAGAAAAAAGAACAAATTTCTCCTTATTCGAGTTCTGATTTTTTTTTTTTCTTTATATAAGGTATATGTTTTCGTTTTGACGTCGTCATCTTTCTGTCATTTGAATGATTATTTGCCTGTACTCGATAGGTTATTTAACTTGTGAGCATATAGACTAATTTAAATTAGACGAAAACGAATAACTAAGACGCATAAAAATATAAAGATGCCTCGTCTTCCATGGACAAAAAAATATAAATTATTACCATCATCAAAAAAATGGACTATTCGAAAAAATGTAAGTTTTTTTTTTTGACGTATTTTTCATGTTAACACTCAACAAGCACGCACATTGGTTGAAACAAATAAGAAAAAAGGAGAAGAAGCAGAAGAAGAAGAAGAAGAAAACTCGTTCTCGGAAAGTGATGATGCTCGCTTTCGGCACCCATCAAATGACATAAAAAAAAAAAAAGAAAAATTGGTGTCGCCATCAGACCCAAGAGAATGGAAGAGGAAGTAGAAGCGTAATTCGATGCTACTTGTGTCTAGGAGAAATAGCATGGTGATCAAAGACTATATATTCATATATGAGTTGAAGATGCTTGTCGTTCTTCTTCCTTAGAAGTACATATATATAGATAGATAGATAGATATTTTTTGTTTTTTTTTTATAATATTTATTTTCTTATCAATAAAAATATGTACTTTTATGTCCTTTTCGTTCGAATATTAGAATTCAGCAAGTAAATTAATGGATGGTAGTGCTGGTATGAATGGTATTTTTAAACTGACTGAATCATCTTCATCACCATCAAGTGTAACAACAATTATTTCTCCATCAACGACACTTGCTGGTGATGATTTAGAAAATGATGTTATAGAAGTACCACCACCAATGGACATTCAAGTTCAACCGAAATTATCTGCTGATACAAATGTCGATAAAGTCACTACTGACGAACCTTCATCACTCGTAAGTAATATGTGATCTTTTCACAAAATTTATATCCGTCGTTCTTTTTCATACGTCACATACTCATGT
The DNA here is from genome assembly GCA_905329745.1 of Rotaria sp. Silwood2. Taxonomy (NCBI): domain Eukaryota; kingdom Metazoa; phylum Rotifera; class Eurotatoria; order Philodinida; family Philodinidae; genus Rotaria; species Rotaria sp. Silwood2. The sequence continues at coordinate 11,798 of CAJNSZ010000567.1, forward strand.
TTGGTAATGGATTTTTTTGCTCCCCTTCTTACTCAGATCAGGTGACGTCAAAAAAAAATTGAAGTTATATTAGTAGTAGTAGTAGGAGTAGTAACAGCAGCAGTCGTTCTTTACTGTTCTTTATCTTTCCTTTCGATTTCTTCGGCCTACATATATATATATATGTATACTGTAGTGTTAAGCGTAATGCAGGCGTTATCTCAACACATCCATTACATATTTAGACGAATAAGACAACAACAACAAGAGAGTGTTGGTAATAAGACTCATACAAAAGAAAAATCGAGATAGAAATATATAGACAAAAGAGAAAAAAAAAAGAACTTTTATGTCGACAATGTTCAAATAAATACACATTAAATATTCTGGTCAATAATATTTTCTTCGTTGTGTTTTTCCTTTGTCAAATGTGTATGTTCATTAATCATGGTCATAGTAAAATGTGTAGATAATAATGAGACAATTGCTTATATCAAACTAACTAACAAGAACAACAACACATTGTCGTTCAGTATACAAACGAGAATGTTCGGCTCTTTTTCTTCAATTCTCTCGTCATTTAATTGCATTGCTTGTTGCTACTAGTTCTCCTGTTGCTGATACTTCATCGGCCGGAACGCGCGCCTGCGCATACACACACGCACACATAGAAAAATGTGTCGGCAAGAACAGTAGAAAACGATGATGGGCGTCCGCATTTTTTCGCGCTCCCTCCCGAATAATCGTAATAATAATGTTAGGCGACCGAGCGAGGCCAAACGACAACGGGACTACAGTTGATAGTAGCTGTTTTTCTTTCTTTCTTTGTTTTTTCCTTCTCTTTTCGCATTTTTTTTTCTTTCATATATCCTCCTGTTTCTCAGTTCTTCTTTTTTTTGTGCCACAGTGCTACGTTATTGCTTTGTTGGTGAATGAAAAAAAAAAGATTGTCTTGTGTTTACTATCGACGACAATGACGACGTTCTAATATCATCTTCTCTGACATTTTCGTTTAATGGAAAATCAACGACAACGATTGTCTTATTAGCGACAGCATTATTACAAATATATACGACGTGCACATTTTTTGAGTTTTGAGCATTTTTTTTACTATTAACATAGTAAAAAAAGAACGAATCTTTTTCTCTCTCTCCCTCCCTTTGTCTTTTACATCCTATCAGTAATACTACACCTACTACTAACTTGAGAAAAGTCGACGGGCGTACATTTCCGCTCGGTAGGAGACAGCCCGACGACACACAACACAACTACAAAGAAAAAAAAAAAGAAAAATCTTAAGCAGAAAACAGTATTTGGAATAAAAGAGAGGGAGAGAAGAAAGAAGACACAAACAATCAAACGAACAAACAAACAATCAAACGAATACGGAGATCAATACAGTTGTAAGAAAATTAGTTAATACGATTGCACTGGAGTCGTCCAGAAGCAATAGTCCATATGTATTATCGCGTTTACGTAAAGTACGCGCACCACCATTAACATCTGTCAGTCCAATTGAAGATGATTCGGTCATTGCTCGACTTGTTCAGCATGTTGTAAGCTATAGAATTCTTTATTACTAAACGATAAAGAGAAAAAACAAAAACACGATTAATATTCTCATAAAATTGTCTTTTTATTTTTACTTTTTTTTATTATAGGCGCCTATCAGTATTGTTGCTGGACTTCCAGTTAGTGATTTTCATATCCCGGCTGTCTTGTCAGTGACGACACCGTCCGTCAATGATGGTTCGACAACGAGTAGTTCGATGCCATCGTCAAGTATTCTACAACAATATTCATCGACACCACCAACATCATCATCTCTATCATCATCTCCATCAACACTAACAACAACTAATAATAATCCTTTATTATTTTCATCAACATCAACTGTGATTCCAAATGATAATCCTAATGAGCAAACCGATGAAATATCTTTACAAGATATTGATACAAGTATTGATCAATCATTAACATTACATAGTTCAACAACAACAACAACAACAAATGATGAACATGTTGATGATCGAACAAAATATGGTGAAAAACGAAGGTAAAAAAAAAAACAAGAAAGAAACTAATGATTATAATTGAAATTTTTATTTTTAATTCATAGACATAATATTATTGAATTAATTGAAACAGAAAAAGAATACGTCAAAGATTTGGCATTGATTGTTGAAGTAAAAATATAATAATACTTATGTTTTTATTATTATTTATTTGTTTTTTTTAGGGTTATATGAATGTTCTTGAAAATGATAAAGAAATTAAAAAACCAACAGGTCTTGTTGGTCTTGAACGCGTTGTTTTTGGTAATGTACAGAGAATATACGAATTTCATCGAGAGTAAGTTTAATAAACAAAAAAAAAAAAAAAACATGAAAAATTTTTTATTAATATTTATTATTCACAATCTCTCTCTCTTCTTTTTTTTTCAAGTACATTCTTACCACAACTTGAACAATGTATTGAAAATCCTGATATACTCGGTCGATTATTTACCGTATGAAGAATAAAACAAAAACAAAAAAGAAATTTCTTTTTTTTTTTTATTGCTTTGTTTTTCTTTTTTCTATTATAGACAAATCGATTTAGTCCTTATGTAAGATATTGTGAAAATAAACCACGTTCAGAATATATTGTTTCGGAATATCATGATTATTTTGAAGTAAGTTTTATTTTTATTTTTCTGATTAATTAAATAAAATTAGAAAAAAAGAAGAAGTAAACTCTATGCAATTATATATTCCTAGAAATATAATTAAAGATCATCCATTTGGAAAAGTTACATATATATATATATATTTAGTTATTGCAAAAATTTTCTTCTTCTTTTATTGTTGAACATAAACGTTTCCTTTTTCAATCGTCTTTATATTCAAAAAAAAAAAAAAAAAAAATATAAATGAATTCAACCGATAAATAATATGAGACAAACTGGAAATTCTATTATGAATAAAACATCACGTCTAGAGAGAAGAAACAGAAAAAACAGCATTCATGCTGTTCTCAACTAACCATTTCCGCTATAGATAGAAAATAATTGTAACAACAACAAATTTTACAATAATAACATTTTGAGCTAAAAATTTTCAAACAATAATTTGTTATTTATATTCGATCTTGATGAAAGTTGTTTTCAATAAGTCAAAATCTTTTGAATTATATTGAACGAAAAAAATTTTTTTCGTACATATTTATTATTGCAAATAGAATGTAAAAGTTAAAAGTTTTTATTAATAAATCGAAATTGCCGAACAGAAACTATCATATAAAAATTTGATTTATCTTCTTTTTGTTAGCAAAAAAAAAGCATTTTGCATAGAAAAGAGCTCTTGATAAAAATGCCTATAGCATCACTTGGATAAAAGCTACAACTTAGTTCTATATAACATTTTATAAAGAAGTGTTTACTCGATAAGACGATCGACTGCAACGAAAAGAGACTTATAAGAGGAAGCAAGAATATCCTTGCCTAGCGGCAAATGCAATAGCTCGATATCTCTTTTACAATTATGACTAAGTATAGCTTTAGACAGATGGTCGATTTTATGCAAAATTCTTGCACACAATTGCTTGACCTTTCCACACACACGCCAACAAACTATAAGAACAGCTGTATATCATAACTTACTCAACATGTTATCAGACGGCTGATCTATAACAAAAAGTTGCTAATAGCTTGTCCATAGTTCGTGGTATTGAGGTTTGCACACGTGTTGAATAACGTGCCTATTGAGTCATTACAACTATGAGATTTATAGGAGTTAACATTCCAAAGTTTCTTTATTACTCTCAAAAAAATAAATAAACATATTCGATTACTTTTTATCACAGAATTTAATAGTATGCGGGACTAAGTTTTGATATACATGATTGGTTTTATAAATTGTCTGTGTGTATAAGAAGCTCAAGAACTCTATGTCAAATCGGCTTTCTATTCACAGCTACAGCTAATACTACAACAGTCACAAGAAGTGTCACTATTGAGTAAAAAATACATCAACTTTAATCCTTTCTACCTGACATTTTGATGACAAATAGAGCTCAGGAAACTCTGATGCCAAGCAGCAATCCGAGGCTAATAGACTTTAATACAAAGGATTAACGATGTGAAAACGTTGGTTCTATCCTTAAGATCCAAAAAAGGCATTTTTTTGACATTTTTCTGATTTTTCACTATTTAATTGCGTTAATCTCCATTTTCTTATTAACAAATAAAGAATTTACAGATCAATATTGTGCCACAGATAACATACTTCAATTCACCGTAATCATGAAATTCCGTGGAAAAACTTAATTAGAGAGAGGCACCCACTAAGAAAAAGTACTTAGAATTAACCTGAGATATGCTCATCATCTAAAGAAAAACATCTATATTGATCTTTTAGTTTCTCTGCATGAAGACTGATCAAGTCCTTGTGATAAGAATTCAATATTTTGTATCCTTAATCAAAATTATGAGAGTAAAAGATTAATATTTAGGTAGTTTTTTTTTACGATTGCTCTAGCTGTAGAGACGACATCAAGTTAATGAATCTACTGTTAGACAAATAAATTCTTCTTTCTATTATTATAGGTTTATTTCACAATGAATTAGAAGTAAATTATAATCTAGAATAAAAAAAAAAAACGATCATTTTATCTCTGTAATCAATCATATTAAATTTCATCTATAGATTTAGTTTGATCATATAAAGAATCTTATTCATCACAAAACATTTTAATATCTATAAGATAATATAAGTCTAAAGTAATTTCCGGTAATTGTCTTTTTTTGCTTTCATAGAAAAACCTTTGCACTTTGTTTCCGACTTTTATATTTGTTTTCTTTTTTTTTCTGTTCTATTATTAATCATATATGATTGAATTTTCTTCAGGAAATTCGTAAAAAACTCGGTCAAAAATTACTTGTATCAGATTTATTAATAAAACCAGTACAACGAATAATGCGTTATCAATTATTACTTAAAGAAATTCTTAAATCAACCGATCGTATGGGTGATGAATCACGTGCTATACGTAGTGCTTTACAAGTTATGATTGAAGTACCACGTTTAGCTAATGATATGATGAATGTTGGTCGTATTAAAGATTTACCAACAAATGTACATCAATTAGGTGAACTTAAATTACAAGATATGTTATCTGTTAGTGAACCAATATCAAAAGAAACAAAAGATGTAAAAGAAATAGAAAAAAAATTAAAAGAACGACGAGTTTTTTTATTTCAACAAGCTATGGTTTTCTCAGAAGAATTACCAGCTAAAGATAAATATTCAAGTCCAAATTATATTTATAAATATGATTTAAAAGTAAATAGAATAATTATAGAAAATAATAATAATAATAATTTTTATTTTATTAAGATTAATAAATTACAACATAAAGAATTTAAACGTAATAAAGAATTATTTCAATTTATATTAGTCGAAGTTGATGCCGGTAATACACGTCGAGTTATATGTCAATGTAAAGATGATGAACAATATGAATTATGGGTTACAAATGTAGAGAAAGTGCTTCAACGTCAGATGGATCTTATCATAGGTATTGATTTTCATAAACAAAGAAAAAAAAAAAACATTCCTTTCTAAAATTTTTCTAAATGCATTCTTCAAAATCATCATCTCTAACTGAAATAGTCCTTCTTTCCATATGTTAAAAAACATTATGCATTGATTATTTTATCTTTTTGTATTTGTTAATAAACACAGCTGTCGTATCTAGACTTAAGATAATCGGTGTACTACTTTGAAGTTACAATGTACTCACGTGGGAACCACTCAAGGTGATACATTGCGTTTGAGATAAGACTTCAGTCATTACACGTAGGGTCTGTTGAGACTATAGCACAAATTTAGAAAGGATTATACTTCATGCACTGCTATTTTGCAGTTATGGTTGTTATACTCGATTTATTACCTTTGGCATAGGATTTATAAAAAAAAGAAACCGAATAAATAAATTTCGACATCAAAATTTGTCGATAGACAGCTTTTGAAATTATTCGAATCTTCTAAAAGGGTACTTCTAGTATCAACAGGTTCTACAATACGACTCGAGTCATTCCCTTGTTAACGAAACCGACTATGTAATATGTAGTGTCAGTGGCGGATCTAGAATTTTAGAAGGAAAGGGCGATTTTCGAAAGATGCGGCGGTTATAGGCAAAAATCACTTTTTGAGACTTATGCGAGGTAGTAAAGACCAGTTGTTCGTACGTTTTTGCTGAGAAAAAACAAAAAAAATCTTTGGAAGGGGGAGGCGATCGCCTGATCGCCACCCCCCTAAATCCGCCACTGTGTAGTGTCAACAAAAAATACCTTTGACATACTTGAAAACTTATTTCAACTGATTTTATAGAAAAAAAAAAGGTGATTTTCCAGCAACATAGAATACAAAAAACATTACTTCACGATAGTTTTGCTATTGTGTGACTGATAAGTTTTGATGATCAATGATTTAGAAGAAATAGACCGATTTCATGAGTTTTACGGTTACTAGACATAATATCATTGGATTTCTTTTTTATGAGAACAATTCAAGAAATTCGAATAATTAAAAACACTCTGTATTCTAAACAAAAATAATTGTTTTTTTTCTTTCTTAATTTCTTTTAGCTCTAACAAATCCAACAGCTGCTCTACAAAAAGAGTAAGTATTATATAAATCAATTAATTCGATTTTCATATTTTTCTATTCTAATTTATCTAATAGTCCTCGTTCTAAGTAAAACTAATATTCATATATATTTATATATATATATATATATACATTATACGCACACACATACACACAGATCAATGAGAGAGAAAAGAAAAAAAAACCATTTTCCGTAAGATAAACAACTAAATGGTCTCAGTGTGCATCTTTATTTTAATACATTATATTATCACTACCGTTTTCATCCATTCCCAAGCTTTTTTTTTTGATCTGTATGATTAGTCTTGTTTGCATGCTTTTATCTATTTCCAATCTCAACCTGCCTGGTCTTCTTCTGTTTTTTTTTTCTCTTTTCTAATCTTTGTCTATTTTGTTATGTATGTTACATGTAAATCATAGGTTATTGACATGGGAATTACCTGAATGGCGACAATCAGGTCGACGACATTTTACCACTAGTGCTCATACCTTTGTTTCATCGCATTCAAACATATGACACCTATAAAAAAAAAAAAAAACTAAAGCAAGAAAAACTTAAATTGCTCATGCGAGCTTGTGGTTGTTTTTTATATAAGCTTTTATGCGCTCTGCTCTGATTTCAATACTAAAAAAAAAACGAAATAATCTTTCGGAATGTTTTTACTAAATAAATTTTTTTTTTTATTCGATATTTTCTAGGCAAGATTCGTCCATGTCATTGTTTATACCAAATCTAATAACACCAACATCTCGAAATCAAATTAAAAAATCTATGTCTGATCGTTCTACTAAATCACCTGAATCATTATCAACATCACCTAAACTAGCTAATCCATTAATATCATCATCACGAACATTATCGAATTCTGATACATCATCATCATCATCAACACCAACAGCAGAAAATACAAATAAAAAATCATCATTTAATTTATTTGATTCGATTTTACAACGTTCAGTAACAAAACCATTAACAATAAATACTTCAACACATCATGATATAACACAACAAAAAAAATTACCAACACCATCATTATCATCATCAATATCAAATACACAATTACCTGAACAAGCTCGTTGTTTACATAGTTATAATGCAATAAAAGAAGATGAAATATGTGTTCATAAAGGTGAATATGTACAAATCGTTGCTGCTAATCAAGATAATCGATGGTTTGTTCATCGTGATGCTAATCGAACATCACCAGCAGCTGAAGGTTGGATACCAGGTTTTGTTCTTGGACTTAAAAATCCTAATTCAACTATACATCATAATTTATCTCCATCACCACCACCACCACCCACATCATCATCGTCTCAACAACAACCGACATCATCATTATCAGCTAATAGTCTTCATCGTTTAACAACAACAACATCGACAACTCATCATCCAACAATTACTTATGAATCAACTTTACCTCCTAAACCTCAAACGAGTACTTGCGACAAGGTATAAAAAAAAAATCTCTCTTATCTTTTTTTTTTTCTTTCTCTACGAGTGTGGTGTATGCAAGACGAGGTTACGAATCTCTGTTATAATTTTTTTTTATGCGAGCAGCAATCAAATATGCTATATCTTTCTTTATGTATTATATACTATATTTTGTTTGTATTTGTGTGTTTTTTCTTTCTTTCTATCTTCGTGTATTTTCTCAATTTGCAAAAAAATAAACTAATGTGTATGTGTATGTCATTGTGTGGTTTTGTTTTTTCTTCTTTCTTTCTTTCTTTCTTCTGCTCGCTCCGCGTACAATATAGCAGCTCACGCAAACATGTTGTTTTATTTCTTCTTTTTCTCATTTTTTTCTCTGTTATTTTTGTTCCGACAAAATATTAATGATGATCAATTAAAAATATGAGATTGAATGAAGATACATTTTGAAAAAGAAAAGATTTATATATACTATGAACTAAATGCATTTGATATAATAACAAAAACAATCTATTGGTAAAAATGACCTTGATTATTTCCAGGGAAAATGAAAAGTGATGATGTTTAAAAAGATATATATACATATATATATTTATCGTGTAATCGTCCGTGTATTTATCTTTCTGTTGTATGTTTCGATGTCGTTTCTTTGTTGTTGTTGTTGTGATAGTCTTTCTTCTAAATGTTACATATATATATGTTCATATATGTTTATAAATTTAATTATTATTCAATTCGTATATTTTATTTTTAGCGTCTTAGTGGTGTTCTACGATATTGTGGACCTGAATTAAATATATCTGTACATGAACGAAATATTTTTCTTGGTCAATCATTAATTCTTCAAGGTCATGTTATTGGTAATCCACGACCAGCTATTGTTTGGCAACATCCACATGGTCATACTTTAGTTGATGACGATACAACTATACATACGCATTATGGAGATGATGGAACAATTTATTTACAAGTATGCATCTAAAACATATATACGAGTGATTCTAGTGTCTATTGTACCGTTTGTCGTTCAAAACGGTTCTTCTTTATTTCTCAGTTCCTGTTTGGTCAAATTGATCAAAATTTATACTGAAGTATCTATTGTTCATGCTCTATCTGTGCTGTTAAAATCAGCTTTCTACCTATTATCGTTTACGAGCGGTGTTCAAAACAAAGTCGCTTTTTCCTGTTTTTCATGTGTTTTCGTGATGGTTCCTCATATGCTTCTTTTCTTTCTTCCTTTTTTCCAGCTAGAAATATAAAAAATAAATACTGTTTTCTTAGGTTTCTTATACTATTTGAGATGCTCTATCTATTCATAATTTTATTTTTATTTCAGTCATCCTCGTTTCATAGAAAATTGAATTTCTATCAGTGGTTCCAGATAACGTCGAAAATAGTGTCCCACCCCCTTTTGAATCTACTGTGAAGCCAATAGTCATTTTCAGTTAAGTCGTTTTGCATAAAAAGATTTATCAGCTCGGACACTATCGATTGCTGAAAACCACAATTTACTGACTTTTCCGTTTTTGAATAATTTACATTTTAGTGGCGTCCACTGGCGTGTGACCGATAATTTGTCCCACTCCCTTTTACCTATCTCCTGACCAAACGACAAATAGCTAAGAGCTGATTTTTTTACCATAAATGTCAATTGTTGGGCACAACTTATGTTGTAAATATCAAGACTCTAATTTATTTCTAGATGAAGTAATTTGAAAAATACAGTGAGATGTTCCATTCTATAGTTTGCACTACCCTCCTATCCGACTGAAAAATCTGAACAAATTTTCTCCGAAATTCATCATTTTTGTGCTTCTTCTGGATACGCCACTGGACAGAAAATGTATTGAAACCTATAAGATCATGTTAATTCTAGGTTGTCATCTATTTTCTACTTGAAAATTGTAAAAGATCCCTTAATGAGTTTTTACAAATCTTTTGATCTCCAAATCCGACGAAAGAAAAAAGTGGTAGTTTGCAAAACCATTTTTTTTTATAATTTGAAGTGTGTTCTATTCGCTGATAATACTTTTAAGTGCACTCATTCACTTTTTTTTTCGACCTTATTTTCAATAAAAACGGTACAATAGACAGTAGAATCACTCATATATAAGATGATTTATCAGTTTTATTTTAAAAAAAATGTTTCTTTAGATTCGTTGTGTATCTATGCAAGATGCCGGTATATATGAATGTATAGCTACAAGTCCTCAAGGTACTATTTCACAACAAATTCCTGTTCAAGTGAAAGGTAAGTGAACTCATATGTAAAAGAAGATCCGAGTCTTTCGCTCTGTATGCACATGAGCGTGCGAAGTATCAAACTTTTAGCTATTTATTATTTACTCTCAGAAAGAAAGTTAACTCGCAGTCCGATTAGTTGATTAGAATATCATGTTAACAAAATAGTTAATCGATAAACTACATTCGTCCAATCAACAGTAACATCAAAATAAAAACTGTAGATATATGTTTAAGCAATAGAATGGTGAATAAAATGATCTTCCTGCGGTTATCTGTAGCAGCCTACATTATGTTTTACATTTTAGTCCCATCGAGATATGTTTGAGTCTAATTTGAATCTTTTAGATTCAAACGACCATCATAAACTTGAACAAGTTCGTTGGTCACCAAGATATCGACCAAATGAGTATCGTGAAGTGAATGAAATAGCTCGGTAAGTTATTATTATTATTTTGTTCAAAGATTTTATTTTATTTTTTCTTTATAATAGAGGACGTCATTCAATTGTTCGTCAATGTATTCATATATCAACCGGTGATGTGTGTGCTGTAAAATTAATATCAAAAAAACTTATTTCACATGAACGTGCTTTACATGAATATGCTCTTGTTTCATCTATACGTCATGATTCAATTATTCGAGTATTTCATTTTATTGAAACAAATTCATTTTCAATAATTATTTCCGAATTGTAAGATGAAAACAGTTTGAGATTGTTTTATAATTCGAATATTTTTATTTAATAGAATATCCGGTGGACGTTTATTTGATTATCTTTGTTTACAATCAATAATAATTGAACATAACATAGCAAAATATATGCGACAATTATTAGATGGATTAAATTATTTACATAATTGTAAAATTGTTCATTTAGATATACAGGTAAATAGTTTGAAAAGCTTATTTTTAATATTAATTTTCTTGGTTTTTATTTATTTAGCCAGAAAATCTTCTTATTAATATTGAATATGATCAAATAAAACTATGTGATTTTGGTGATTCAATACGTTTATCAAATATGAAATATATTCATCGTATGAGTGGAAATATTGAATTTGCTGCACCAGAATTAATTAATGGAAATATTCCTGTTCATTATAAAACAGATATCTGGTAAAATAAAATTACAACAAAAAAAAACATTATTTTATTGTATTAAATATTAATTTTATTTTCAAAGGTCGTTCGGTGTCATTTTATATACATTATTATCTGGTCTTTCACCATTTCTTGATGAAACTGATGAACAAACATGTGCAAATATAATAAATATTGATTATAATTTTCCTGAAAGTCAATTTCCATATGCATTTCAATCAGCAAAAGAACTAATTCAAACGATTTTTGTTCGCGAACCAAGGTAAGATTTATATAGGATAGAAATTTACGAATCTCTGCTCCCGCAGATACCTTAACAGTTTCAGAGCTGTTATTTTTTTAATGAAATATTCAATCACTGACCTTATATTAATAAGATCTTGTTATAATATATGAACTACTTTGTAAAAATAATTTTTTTTTTTTTTATAAGTAATCGTCCATCAGCAAGTGAATGTTTAATGAATGAATGGTTTCATCATGCTGGTCAATATCAAATATCAACAACTAATTTAAATAATTTTATTGAACGAAGAAAAATTTTAAGTGAAAAATCTTAGTTAATTAATGAACAGTTTTTGCTACTGGAAATGAAATTTTTCTTTTGTTCAGTCTGATAATTTTTCTTTTGTTTTTTCTTTTTGTCTCATGTTTATCTAATATGTGTATGTTGTGTGCAATTATTCTTCTCTATTATTATTACTATTATTATTGTTGTTGAATGAACAAGTTTTCTTAATCTTGATTATATTCAATATTGTAGATAAATCATGTTGATTACTATTATTTTTCTTGTTATTTTTGTTAATTATGTTCAATCCCAAACAGAACTTATTTTACCACCATTACCTTATGAATATAATGCACTTGAACCAGTTCTTTCGGAACATTTAATGAGATTACATCATGATAAACATCATCAAGCATATACAACAAAAGCTAATGCTGCACTTAAATCCATCATAACTGATGAAACATCCAATGATCAATTAAAAGATTTGGCTAAACAACCAATTGAAGTTATTCTTATTCATCTTCAAGAGTTACCAGAAAAATATCGATTAACTTTAAGAAATAATGGTGGTGGTTATATCAATCATAAACTTTTCTTTTCTATGTTACGTAAACCAACAGCTACAGCTGCTGAAAATATACCAATAGGTCCATTGTTTGAAGCAATTGAAAGTAGTTTTGGTTCATTTGATAAATTCAAAGATATGTTTACTACTGCATCAATCAATCTTTTCGGTTCTGGTTGGGTTTGGCTCTTTGTTGATGCACAAACAAAACAACTTGCTATAAATTTTACTGTTAATCAAGATAATCCGTAAGGAAAATATGAAATTTTGTTTGTTATTGATTTATCAAGTAAAAATAATTTTTTTTTAGAATTATGTTCGACACAGGTCATGTTGTTCTTTTAGGTATTGACGTTTGGGAACATGGTTAGTATAGAAATAATAGAAGAATACATCTATAATAATGATATATTGTTTGTTTTTTTGGTTTTGTTTAGCTTATTATCCTGTTTATGAAAATCGTCGTAATGAATATGTGGATAACTTTTGGCGTATTATCAATTGGAATTTTGTGGAAGAACTTTATACTCAAGGCACTACTAAACGTCATGACCTTTAATTTTCTGATGTTGATTGTTGATTTATCATCTTCTTTTTTTTTTCTATTTATTTTTTTTCAACATGTTTTTAAAAAAAGCAACTTAAAATAAAATATAGGAGTTAGATGAAAGATGAACATTTTTCTTGCAGAATAATAATGAAACGACTTGGTATTGTTTGGTTTCGAAATGATTTACGATTACATGATAATGAAGTAGGTCGATTGCTTGAATGTCTATATCGATGAAAATTGTTGATTTCTTTATGTAGATACTTGTATGGGCTCATATAAATAATGATTATGTTATTCATATGTATTGTTTTGATTCACGTCAAGTAATAGAAAAAACATACAGATGTGATTTTGTTAAATGTGATAAATATCGATTGAAATTTTTAATTGAAACAGTTGAAAATCTCAATGCATCATTAGTTAATAAAGGAAGGTATGTATCATTCATATCGAAATTGTATATTGCGAACGATAGATCTCATTGTTATTTGTTAATTTTATTTTATATAGCCGTCTTTTGACCTATCGAGATATACCTGAGAATATTCTCAATCAATTCATTCGACAATTCAAAGACAAATTTGAAATATCGATTGGTTTTCATCAAGAAGTTACACAAGAAGAAATTGATGTTGAAAAAGCAGTGCGTCAATTAGCTCATGATAATAACGTACGTGTCAAAGAAATTTGGACATCAACATTATATCATCCTGATGATTTACCATATAATAATCCGAAAGCGTATGTTGTTTATACATTTCTCTTATTAGTATCGAATTCGATATTCTTTTCATCAGGTTTCCTGATGTATTTACACAATTTCGAGTAACACTCGAAAAACAAAGTATTCGAGTGCGATGTTTAATCAATATTCTTAATACATTTAAGCCATTACCAGATGATTGTGTTATAACATCTATACCAAGTTTAACAGATTTTGGATATTCAAGTACGATAGACTATTTACTTTTACTTGTTAAATATTTGTTTTTTTCGTTCTAGATGTGATTGTGCATCCTAATAGCGTATTTCAATTTGAAGGTGGTGAATCATCTGGACTTGCTCATCTACAAGGATATGTTTGGGAAAAAGATTTAGTTCCATCTTACAAACAAACACGAAATAGTTTGACTGGTTCAGAAAGTTCAACAAAATTTTCTCCATGGTCTGATAATATTTCTTTCCAATCATTAATATGTATTATTTATAACTTAAATCTTGTATTAGGCTATCAAATGGATCATTATCTCCTCGTAAAATCTTTTTTGAATTAAAAAGATATGAAAATGAACAAGGTATACCTGATGCTGGATATTGGATTATATTTGAATTTCTTTGGCGTGATTTTTTCAAATTTACTGCTATGAAATATGGTACACGTCTTTTTTATGGACGTGGCCTTAAATCAGATCCATATACGTGGAAACATGATTTACAACAATTTGAAGCATGGAGAAGTACGTTTTTTTTTTCGAATTCGATATGAAAAATTTTTCTAAGAATTATTCTAGAATCTATATTAAGAGTTTATTAAAGCCTTTTTTAAATGATGTACTAAATGAATTTATTTTCTTTTTTATAGCTGGCAATACAGGTGTTCCATTTGTTGATGCTAATATGCGTGAGATAATGGCTACTGGTTGGATGTCAAATAGAGGTAGGCAAAATGTTGCAAGTTATCTTACAAAAGATCTTGGCATCGATTGGCGGTAAGTTTTGATCATTATCTCATTGAAAATTTTAAAAAAATGCTTTCTTTTATATTTTTTAATATGTTAGATATGGAGCAGTATGGTTTGAATCGATTTTGGTAAGATTTTTATTATATTGCCTTTCAATATTATTTCTAATCAATTATTTTCTGTTTTTATTTAGATTGATCATGATGTTTGTTCAAACTATGGAAATTGGGTGTATGTAGCCGGTGTTGGAAATGATCCAAGAGAAAATCGACATTTTAATATGATTAAGCAAGCATTTGATTATGATTCGAATGTAAGATAAGTATTAATGATTTAGAAGAGATGAGACTTTATCGCTACAGGGCAAATTTGTACGTACATGGTGCCCTGAATTAGCTCGTTTACCAAATGAATATATTCAAACACCATGGTTAGCTCCATCACACGTTCTCAAAGATGCTGGCGTAGAACTTAATGTTAATTATCCGCGACCCATTATTATTGTATCACAATGGAATCAACAAGTAAATATTTTTTTTTTGTATAATTTCATTCTTAATGTGTTCCGTAGTCTCAAAATCGTCGAACATCATTGCAAAATCAACATCATACGCAGCAACGTGGCATAAATTTCTATTTTAAAAGTAATCAAAAATGACATTAAAAATCGATGATTATTTGTTAAATTTTATCTATTTAACTATTTATTTATTTATTGGTTTTGTTTTCGTTTCATTTTATCTTATTATTGTTTTGAATAACTGAAAGGGAATTAATAAGAAGTATTTCATATATATATTGTTCGAGATTAATTGATTGGCACAACTATAAACATATTGAACTTTGAAAATAAAGATTAGATCTGACGATTTGGAACTGGCATAAGTGCTATTAGACTAGAACATATCTCAAAAGTGGAGCAACTAGATTTGCTTATACATTATGAGTTATAGTTCAGAACTATAATACTGCATAGATTAATCCCATTTCTGTAAGCTATAGCTTCTTTTTCCAAAACAGAATCACTATGAGTTACGGTGAGTTGTTATCCGATATGAATATCGATCAAATTAATTCATCAACTAATTGACTGCGAAAATAGGAAGAGCCTAGATCGATAACAAGCCCATCACATACGTTTGAAACAAATAAACTAATAACTAATTGAAACCATTCTGTTTGAACCATGCTTTTTATAAAAGCAAATCGATTCAATATGATTAGGCTATCCCTAATTTTTAGAAGTTTTCTTAGGCTGATACTAAAGTTTGTTGAAGAGCATCCCAGAGTGATATCTATAATTTTTTAAGGGCTAACACAAGATGATACCCGTCATTATCAACGCCTATCTGAGGATGATGCTTGAAACTTTTCGAACCTACCAATGAATTCTCTTACCACTTTTTCAAGTCCATCGTACAACTCAAAAACGTTCGGGGTATGGAGATAGATGCAGGTGACGAAAAGACTCACGTTTTTATCGTTGTTTTTCCTAATATGCATAGTAAATTGTTTGCTATAAGCTGTGGCAGAACCATCGAAGGCAAGATAAGAAGTCAGAAAACTACATGAACCTGCTAACTCACAATTTAATCTAACATTCTTATCCGTACTCTGAATAGTTCTACCAAGATTTGAGATAAACAGTCTTAATTTACAAAATAAGTGAATAACATCTAACATGAAACGTTTTGAGTCTTGCTTCAATTGTGATAAATCGTTTCAGAAAAGGCCGAATACCTAGATTATCTCTATTATTTGATGATTGATAAAAGCAATTTACTATTTACATAATGCTATCTTAAGTGCGTAGTACCCTTGGTTTTCTTACAAAAATATATATATTTAATAAAATGATTTATTTTACTTGTTTGGGAGGGAAAATTTTTGAAAGCTTCCTCTTCGTTGAGAGGATTTTTTATTTTAGTGGCAGATTCTACATCTGTGCGAGTCATCACACTCTTATGTCCCTCACTTCCGCATCAACTTTCAAATTACACTCGCAATTAATTAAATTTATTGGAAAACAAAAAAAGTTTAAAACAGCGCCGTTTGACACTTAACTAACGGTCACAATTAATTAGATAGAAAATGAAAAGTGAACTCACTAACACAATTGTTAGACAAGGCTGCATCATTCATTACATAACAAAATTAGTATTCATTCTAAATTCATAAACTATGCCATGTAGTTAATACGTATCATTGTGGTTCTTTGTTTTGCTCTGAATTTTATTTATCACTAGTTGCTAATTATTTTTCACACCACCACGCCTTGGAAACTAAACTTCAATCACTAAATCTTCATCTTAAAATTCCTATATCTTTCCAATCCCTATTCCTTCCCCGCCACATCACGAACTCTCCAAAACAAAACGACATTCGAACTGCGAATCACAGTGTCTTTGAGTAGAACATCAATAATGCAACCAATATTGTCCTCGAAACAAATACATCTCATATCCCAGCAACCATTCTTCAATCGTTCCTAAAAAACCTTTAATATTAAACTGCACTTCCCAGTTCTAAGTTCACCCATTGATATCATATGCATTACTGATCGTACGAGACCCACTCACTCAACTTCTACCTAATTCCAGTGTTGCAGTACAACTCTATCGAAAACAAATCACCAAATAGACAGATATCTTCACCACTCAACATGCGAACCACATGAAACACAATCTACACAAGCGCTTTTTCACAAATAGACTCCCCACACTACCTCACTCTTCCAATCAAACAGAAAAGAAACAGCGCAAACCCACTTCCCCCATTACGTAATAAACCGTGACACAAATTCACTATTCATCTATCTCATATCCCCATCTGCACTTTTTCACACAGACACTCACCACACTAGATCTCTCTTTCAGTCAAATCGGAGACAAAGGAGCACAACATCTGGCTGATGCATTAACAAATAACACGGTGACCCTCATTCTCTCTTCATCTATCTCATATCCCCATCTGCACTTTTTCACACAGACACTCACCACACTATATCTC
>CAJNSZ010000567.1:38917-53208 GCA_905329745.1 Rotaria sp. Silwood2
CACTTCCAAAAAATGTCTCAAATTCAGAAACTCCTTTCTGAAAAAGGAAAACCAATGCTCCTCCACAAAAGTTAAAAATGAATTAATTGATCAATCTCACATGTTTGAAAAAAAAAGTAATTAAGAACGATATCGACATATTGATCGCAACGATATTGTTCTCGACGAACAGAACGAAAGAAAATATTCTGCGACGAATTGATCGGTCACCTTTCAATCAAGATGATGCTCATTTGATGAGTACTAGAGAATGATAGAAAAGTTTAGAATGGTTTGGTTTTTCAATAAAAAAAAATATTGTGGTTACCGTCAAGTCACATGGAAAATCAACTTTCGAGTTTTGACGTCAAACTTTACATGGATAGAGGTCTCAATAAGATTAATTCATTGGATAAATTGTAACTATTCTAGTATCTCCTATCCTGAGATATTCATTATTCTTTCATATGTAATACGAAACTTTGTTCCTACAAAGTTAAACTCGAAAGTCGATTTTCCGTATGAAATGAGGAGAATCACAATTCGTTCTTTGTTGAAAAATCAAGTAAAATTTCGCTATTTAGAGAATAAAATCGAATTTTTGGATTCCGAAAACTTTTCTTCTATTTTTATAAAATTGAGCTAATCTCTTAGAATGATCTCCAAGAATCCTGTAATTTTATTAGGTTGTATCGTCACGATTGCATTTCTTTTTTCTTGATCAATAAAAAGTTTCAAATAAATAGATCGTCTATATCTATGTACACAGAAAGATTAGCAATGCGTATTGTAAATTTAAAAAATCACAGACTATTGAATTTCGAACTGAGATCAACAGATTTTAACCAAGGGATTAAAAATCTTTTCGATAGAGAATATAAAGTAGTAGATAGGATATAGCTAGAAATGAAATAATCTTAATTTAGTTTGAATATAAGTTGCTTTTTTTGTGAGAGTGATGAATTTTTTTTTAATAT
Organism: Rotaria sp. Silwood2; assembly: GCA_905329745.1. Lineage (NCBI taxonomy): Eukaryota > Metazoa > Rotifera > Eurotatoria > Philodinida > Philodinidae > Rotaria > Rotaria sp. Silwood2. The sequence goes on from CAJNSZ010000567.1 coordinate 39,874, forward strand.
ATAAGTAAATGCTGAATGACAAAAAGATCGGTTTGAAAAAATAAAATCAGCAAAAAGATTTTATTAGCATCATAGAAAAATAATACTCAGATAGGGTTCAAAAATGAATTAACAAGCTATTCAAGGACAACAAACATTATATATGAGTATAAATACGAATGTTTAGTAAGATTAACGATGAAAAAGTACGACACTTCATGCAGCACTCGTACTTTCTAAGTACTGAAGTGGTACTTTTTTTTTCTCTTGAGTTAACTCTTATAATTGAATATGAAGCCATACATGAGAGAGTGATAAGTAGTTGATTTAAAAATTCTGCATAATTCATATAATTTATTCTTATTTTATGGCTTCTATTTGTTGTTGATATTTTGTCATTTCGGGAACTTTTCAATAAACTTAAAAGGTGAATATCAACATTATCCTCATATGATGCTGTGCATCATTGAAGCACATGTCTAAGAATTGAGGTTTGTAAGAAGTGAAATAGGAATTACGCTTCTGTCAAACATATGCTTCATTAACTATCGCCTTCTTAATTTTTTTGCATACTATTCTCAAGTAATGCTAGACTATCTATTGTAAAAATGTCAACTTATTTCCTTCTGTTTTTATGTAGATCGATAAAAACCAGAAGCCATAAAATGTTGATCTTTTTCTTAGTGTATATATATCAAATAAGAAAAACAAAAAAGCGACGAAAAAATAGAGAAAGATCTATTTTTCATTTATCATGGTATGTCTGGAGCGATACATAGAACAAAACCATAACCATTTGCAATGTCGAAAAGCAAGACAATATATTTGTGTCAGGCAAAATTAAACAGAGTATAAAAGTACTTCATCGTAAAATTAATCTAATATTGAAATTTAATTGATCTCACAAAGTTGTAGAGTTCACCAATGTACTTGATGAAATTTATTTCAGTTTAAGAACCTACAGTTTTTGCCTCGACCAAAAAAAGGAAGGAAGGACTTTTTTAAGGTTGCGATTGTGTTTATTCTAAATCACATATTCATCATTTGATTGAAACACATCTATCTTACTTACAGCTACAGAAAATACTCATCCGACCAAAAAAGAAGAATTTAATGATTAAGATTTATTCTCAGTCTGTTTCAGAGCAGATGGTTGGAAGACGAGCAAAGATTATGCCAATTTGTTTTTAATCTGTTTCAAACTACGATAACTTTCATAATCGAATCTCTATGATATGTATAGAGCAGGGAGTAGGGAAAAAAGGAGAAAGTATACAATTATTTTCAATCTGTTATAAATTAGCACTTACTACCAAATTTTTGTGAAAGATTTCGTTTAACAGAATTTTATTTTGTTAATAAAATTTTTTATTTTCTAATATTTCGGGCATTCTGAACTCAACTCAATTCTTACCTCAACTGTGACATATACACAGTAACTATATTTAAAGAGAAAACAAATTAATTCGTAACTTTGCACCTAATAAAAAACGAATTCTGCCTAAGTTTAATTTTGCCTGTGACATGTTTATATATAGACAAAACAGATGGAATAAATCGAATCATATCATTACTTCGAGGAAGAAATCATCTGAGAAATTTCTAGCTCTATCATTACGTATGTTGAATTCGAAAAGAAGTGCTTGTTGAAATAATTGTTCAATATATTTAAACAAAGATTTCTTATAATTTGAAAATTTCATAATTTTTACAAGAACTAACTTGTGTCTTGACTAACTTTCAATATTTTTATTTCTGCATATATTCTATCTAATCATCATATTTTTAATCTAATAGATTATTTTTAAATCTCAAGAATTTCTCTTGTAAGACTACGATTGACTCTTGTAGCCATATGCCTGTAACATGATGACTAACTTTAAAAGAAAATAAATGCGAAAACTTCGGATTTGAATCCGAGTGTTATGTGTACTTCAAATAGTCAACAGGTATATTCGCTTTGTTTTTTATCATCTGAGATATATCTAGCCTATTTGATTTCTCCATGCAGTTTTTATGCCTTTTTCAGGTGATGTTTTGTTAGAAAGCCACGATTTGGTTCAAAACTAATATCAGATTCGGAATCACAGTTAAAAACTAAGTCGATTTATATATGTTGTGAATAATTCGGAAAAAAAAATTTTTTTTTTGAAAAAATCCCTGTACTCCCCCTCAGGGATGGTCTGGTCAATAATGACAATTTTTTCGATAACTCAGCCATTTCTTGACGGATCCTTCTCATCTTCGAACTCGACCGAGATCTTGTTCAGACTGAACTGTGTAGAAAATTTCATCATGATCTGACTCTCCTTTCAAAAGTTATCACGCAAACGGCCGGACACACTGACCGATTCTAGAGTGTACTCACTTTTTGAGTACACAACAATTTTCTATTTGTTGTTATATTCAATTTCATAATTAACTTACCATTATACCCAATGACCAAATATCAACTTCAGTTGAATATGGTGTTCTTGAAATAACTTCAGGACTCATCCAATAAGCTATAAAATTAAATGAAACGAAAATAATTATAAAAAAAAACGAACTTTCAAATTTCAAAATTAAAAATAAATATTCATACGTGTTCCAACTAATGATTTTCTTTTAATTGTTTGTGCTTTTTTCTCATTTATAACTTGTGCACAAAAACCAAAATCACTTAGTTTAACAAAACCATCTGTTGAAAGTAATATTGAATCACTTTTTATATCTCGATGTATAACACCATTCGAATGAAGATAAGCAAGTGCTTTAAGTACTGATTTACAAACAGTTGCAATTTGCTGTTCATTCATTCGTGTTTCACTTGTTGATGTTACAAGTAAATCAGTTAATGCACCACCATCAAGATATTCCATTACAACCCATAATTCATTATCAACTAAATATGAACCATACATTTCAACAATATTTGGATGTTTATAATCACGCATGATCATTACCTACAGTTTAAAAACAAAAAAATATAATTAATTCAAATAAAATATGAAGCCATAAATGTCAATAAAGTTTGTTTTTGATTGCACAGTTTTTTCGCATTTGATTATTGAATAGAATCGTAATAGACGGCCGATATTCATAGAGGTAATATGGATTTTATATTTGAAAGAAGGACCATTTTACTTATAGTAAATTCCTATTTCGAAAGGAATCTATTTAGTTTTCATTTCGATTGGAAATGATAAAAAGAAAAACAATAGACTTTACTATTTCGACAGAAATGAGTATGGATCATAGCTAGAGATGTGTGGAACTAAAATTTAAAAATTTGCTCGCATCAGAACTACGAGAAAAAAAAGAAGTTATTTCAACCGAAAGAGAAGATTACAGTTAAATACTCTATGGTTTTAACCCTTTACTCCCCATCAGTGACGTATCCAGGATTTTTCAGTATGCTGAATCTTGACTTTTGAGCATGGGATCCAAATGAAACTCATAGAGGGTGATGTTGAGTCCAAATGATGGAATTTTATCAACAAAAATGTGCACTCGGGGTTTGCGAAAAAAAATTAGCATTTTCCTGATTCCCCCTCCTAGGATTTTTTATTGTTAGTATTATCTTGGATTTTAGAATTTCATAGGAAGCTATACCGAATTTCATCGATAGATTTTAAATTTCGTCTAAAAATGTGCAACCGTTCAAGGGTTATGATGTTTTGAAATTTCGAAAAAATTGTTTTCACATGTGGCAAAAATTCAAAAAGTTATAACTCTTGAACGATTACATATTTTTAGACGAAATTTGAAATTTGTCGATGAAATTCTAAAAATTAAGATGCTACTAATACCAAAAAAAACCTAGGAGGGGAGATCAGAAAAATGCAAATTTTTGTTGATAAAATTTCATTATTTGGACCCAGCATCACCCTCCATGAGTTTCATCTGGGTCCCATGCTCAAAAGTCAAGATTCAGCATACTGAAAAATCCTGGATACGTCACTGAAGACATTAATATTTATGAAAATATTTTTATTTATTAGTGGAAACAAATATTTATTGAACGATATCATCTTCGATCTCGTTGGTTAAATGGACGATGTGATGTTAAAACATTTCATGGTCATGTTGAAGGTAAGATAAATTTAATCAAAACTAAAACAAACATAACGATAAGTTTATCTCAAGGAGTTTCTTGTGTTCAATTTGACAGTCAAACAATTATAAGTGGTTGTACAGATGGCACAATTAAAGTGTAAGTTTTTTTTTTTATTATTAAAAAAGAAAAAAGTTCTTTGTTTTTTTGAAGATGGAATATGAATACTACAAATGAGATTATTACATTAGTTGGTCATTCACGCAGTGTCAGATGTTTACATGTTGATGGTACAAATGAAGTTCGATTAGTCAGTGGTTCGAATGATCGTAGTATTAAAGTAAATCGGATTTAATAGAGAACAACAAAAAGTTTTTATTTTCTTTAAGATTTGGAGTATATCTATTAATCAAACATGGTCAAAATGTGCATGTAAATTAACATTACTTGGTCATACAGATACTGTTCGATGTCTTGTTGTAAATATTTATCATATGAATAATATTTTATGAATTAGAAAATTTTTCATCATTATTTAGGTTCGTGATGATATTTGTGTGAGTGGTAGTCATGATAATTCTGTTAAAGTATGGAATTTAACTAATGGATTATGTCTACGAACATTAGTGTATGTTAAGAAGATTCGTTTTGCATTTTATTAATTTGTCTGTTTTGTTTTGTTTTATAGTGATCATACAGATAAAGTACTTTGTGTGCAATTTAATTGGGATTATATTGTTTCTGGATCAACAGATAAAACAATAAAAGTATATTATTTTGAAATAAGAAAAACAAGCGACAATATGAATAATATATTGATTTTTGTTTTTGAAAAAAAAAAATTTAGATTTGGGGTTATGTAGATGGTATTTGTCTACGTACACTTTCAGCACATAATGGTTCAGTAACATGTTTATATTTTGATCAACAACAAGATTTAATTGTATCGGGTAGTCTGGATTATGATATACGTTTTTGGCATTTATCTACAGGTGAATGTTGTCAAAAAATTGATTGGATATCAAAAGAAGGTCATCGTGGTGTTATTCGAACATTAAAAGCTGATAGTTGGCGTGTTGTTAGTGGAGCTGATGATAAGACAATTAAAGTAAGAAAAAAAACAATTAAAAAAAAATTTTATCATTGTAGTTTTCAATGCATTAATTAGCTTACGGAAGAAGTCATCCGATCACTTTTCAGTCGAGATAATGTGCATTATGTAGACACAAATGAGTTATAAATATCTTGAAAAGAATTCCGGTCTTTAAATTTATTATTGCGCATATACTTCATTTTTATGATATTTTCTAAACGAATGCCGTACTAACAGAAAAATTCATTATTAGATTCTCGATTTGAAATTTTACACAGAGACAAGCCTTAATAAAAAAAAAAAAAAGATTTTTTTTGTGAAAGTTTTAAAAATCTTATCAATGTTTCTATCTTGAGTAATAGCGTGTCTTTGACACCGGTAGCTTTGATCTACTTGTTTCAGCATAGAAGTAGAGTAAAAGATCTAAATCTTTTACAGAAAACTATTCTCGTTAAGATCTATTGTTATACAAGATTTTACTTGAATATCATTTTTTATGTTAACACACCATTCATTTTGTAAAAAAAAAACCCATAAAAGTACAGTATTTACGCAACAATAAGTTAACAGAATGAATTCTTTCCAGGGTATTCATATCTCATTTGTGTTCACATAGTCTCGACTCCAAAGCGATTGAACAGTTAGAGGGCTTCCCTTGTTAGACAAAATATTAAAAAAAGAAACTCATTTTGTTTGAGTATTTGTCATGAATATCTATTTGCATGTCAAATATGCATATTAAAATTATTGATGCAAATATAAAATTTTGTGCGTCAGCCTTTTCTCAATGACATTTAGAAACAATTGTTTGGGTCAGTAACGTCTATAAAATGATTTCATTTATTGCTCTCAGTGAGATTAATTAACAAACGATAGGCATAGCGATGTGTTATAAAAACGGCTAAGCTTAATCTGCTATGATGTATAATGAAAGATAATCATGTAAAGAGGAGAATAGAAATTTTCTCGAATCTAAAGAGACAATTTTTTTCCAGAGCATACAGTACATAAATATAATTTTATTTAGACCTCTACAAAACGAGATGTTTCATAGTTCTCGGCTTGGTTTTTCTATAGGAAATAATAAAAAAAAACAACTTTAAGGACTTCCGTAAGATTGTGAAGCTTCAGCGAGAAAATGTTACAGAGAACTTCGAGATGTCTCATTTTGTAGGAAATTATTTATTCTATCTTTTCTATGTGTTAAAAAACTATCCTTTTGATTTTCTGGAATCTCCATTGTTTGCCATCTGATAATAACTTTTATTTCTTTATATTCATGTTAAAAGTAATTTTGTCTATTCGAATTTTTTAATTCTTTCTATCGCTTACGGCAGCAGAAAAATATTGACAATAAACGTCGTTGAATAATTTTGTTAGTCACTGTATCTGTCCTATATGTACTTTGGATAAACATATAAATTAAAATTTTTTCTGGGAAAATTTAATATCTTAGTTTTTTTTTTCTTTCTACAAAGATCGTCGTTTGTTATTGATGCCAGTGACTCATAGTAATGATGCTGTATACAACAAAATAACCCTTACTATTCTCTTCTTTCTGATCTACTAAACGTTTTTTTTTTCTTTTTTCTCCATCGGGTAAATATTTCATTATACACGATACTATCTCAGCGATACATACACTGCATTTTCTTCATTCAACTAGTCGATTCTATATTGATATCTGGTACTATATAAAGGCGAGACAAATTTTTACTTCTTTATTTTGAAAAACATCTATCAGCTTAAAAGATCGAGTACAGATTGAAACTAGTGCAGGGTCTAAAAGTATACCAATAGGTAATACTTGCTTGTTCTAATATCTCCCAAACTAGTTTGACTCTGGCATCTGCTGTAATTAGTGCCGGTGTGTTTTCCTTCTTTGGAAATTTCAATCGGTTTCGTATGTTCTAAAGCAGGTTGAATTTGTCGTGTATACTATTAGTTTCTCTTGTTATCTATATGTTCTCTGCTAACTTGAATGTATAATTTATTCTCTGATCGATTCTACTTGACGTAAATGATATATTAACTTGTTCCTGTAAGCATAACTTATTTATTCATTTTTATTATATTATAGGTATGGGATATACGAACAGGTGTTCGATTATGTACATTAAAAAATCATACTGATGGTGTAACATGTCTTTCGTTTAATGATTATCTTATCGTATCGGGCTCATTCGATGGCAGTGTTAAATTATGGAATTTTCGACCATAAAATTTGAAAAAAAAAAAATTGTTTTTATTTTAAAATTAATTTGAATGCGCAATTGAAATTAGTATTTTCTATTTTCTATCTGTTTTTTTTTGTGTGCGTTGTTGTTTGTTGTTGTAGCTTCTGTGGCTCTGTTTTTTTTCTTTCAGGGAATAAGGCAAGAAAAGAAAAACAAAAATGTTTATGTTTTCTTTTCAGATTTGTACTTCCTTTCATTTAATATTTTAAAAACAAATGCGTGAATACAAAATTGTTGTACTTGGTAGTGGTGGTGTTGGTAAATCAGCATTGACTGTACAGTTTGTTCAAGGATTATTTGTTGAAAAATATGATCCTACGGTTAGTTTATATTATTTTGAAAATAATAGTCTATACTTGTTTTCTTTTGTTTTTTTTTAGATTGAAGATAGTTATAGAAAACAGGTTGAAGTCGATGGACAACAATGCATGCTGTAAGTTCTTTTAATTTGTAATAGGTTTTCATTGTATTTGTTTTTTTTTTAATATCTTTCAGGGAGATTTTGGATACTGCTGGCACAGTATGTAGTTTTTTTATTGAAAAAATTATGATAGTATCATTTGTAGAAAATCTAAATAAAAATGTATCCTTTGGATTTCGTACATTCATAGTGTTATAATGAAAATAAGTTAGAGAATTGAATAGAAAATATTATTTTATTCATATCAATTAAAAAGAATAGATAACTAATTTGTTTTTGTTACATCGAATGTTTTACGAAAGAAGCGACAGGTTGAAGTGTAAATGTCAGAATCAATTTGTGTTAGTGATATAAAATAATTTGACCTACATGTGAGTGCATTTTAACTGATTCTACTCACGTGGCAACTATCTAAACTGTTATTCACCGTTTGAACTTATGTTGGATTAATAGACGATTTCGATAATGTTTGAAAGATCCTCAAAGGATTCGGTTTTAGGTATTTACTGGAAACTTAAATAAGAGACTTTCAATCTGAAATTTAGCTCATATATATGAACTTTTTTTTCGTCTTATCGAGACTTCCTTCTGGTGGGCTACATATGAAGCTCAAAGCGTAAGTAACAGTTCGAATAGTTCGTTGACCAGTGAGAAAAACTATGGTTTCAATTAATTCGATGATAATCATTAGTGAAAAAAGAATTTTATATTTAAAATAAATTTAGAAGATGTTTTTAGTAATGTCGTATCTTTTCTTTTCTACTCTCTTCTTATTTGCTTGATACTTTTCCAAACGTGTATGTTTGTGGTTTTACTCATCGGACATGCATTTCAAAGAATTATTAAATTAAATTTTATACACAAATTATCAGTATGTTTTTTTTAGAACATGCAAATATATTGCATAAAAACATATTGCAATATTACCTATAGCCACTATAGAATGGGCATAAGATTATGCTGTGATGAAAGAAAACAAAGTACTGACAAGGGAATTTCTCCAGATGTCAAATCGTTTTTCAATCGACACGATATTCATTTAGTGAATAATAGGAAAGTCTCAGATGGTTTGGTTATCTGAATCTTCGTTCTTGAGATGTCAAAATTTTATTGTGTTTTTTATTCTTCTCATCTTACATGAAAAATTAACTTCAAACTTTGCATCAATAAAGTTTTCAACGAGATTAATTCATTCGAAAAGTTCTTACTTTTCTGGTATTCCCGATCCTGAGATATTCAATATTCGAAATTTTCTCAAATGTAAAAATATATTTACATGTTCAGAAAGGAAATACTACGAACTTGCACCATAAACTAATCTCATTGAGAATTTTTGTTCGTGTAAAATTTGAAGGCAAAAACTGATTTCCCACAGGACATGAGGGAAACGAAAAAAAAAACAGTGAACTTTCGATATTTCAAGAATGAAGAATCAAAAAATGAAATCATTCTAGATATCATTATCTCGATTAAAAAGGAATTTAATATTTGAAGAAGTAACGATCTTTATTTATTATTCTATAGGAACAATTTACAGCTATGCGTGATTTGTATATGAAGAATGGTCAAGGTTTTGTTCTTGTTTATTCGATAACAGCTCAATCAACATATAATGATCTTGTTGATTTACGTGACACTATTCTCAAAGTGAAAGATACAACTGATGTAAGAATATTTATTATTCTCTAAGTTATTGATAATTATTTGTTTTTTGTTTTCTATCAATTTTAGGTACCAATGGTTCTCGTAGGAAATAAATGTGATCTTGAAGATGAACGTGTTGTTGGAAAAGAAGTTGGTCAAACATTAGCACGTAATTGGGGTTCAACATTTCTTGAAACATCAGCTAAACAAAAAATCAATGTTAATGAGGTTAGTTTGTTGTTTGTTTTTGTTTTCTAATCAATATAAAAACTTATTTCTATGTATTCTCATTTTAATTAATGTAAAACACAAAAAAAGATATCGAACCTAAATAATATTTAGATTTTTTTTGATCTCGTACGTCAAATAAACAAACGAACACCGGTTAATAAAGATAAAAAAAATAAAGGTAAAAATAGTGGTCAAATGGCAAATACACATATACCATCATCAAGTGGTAAGACTGGTTTTGATAGTTTACAAACAGATCAAACAGCTAATAATCAACGAGATAAACAAAACTGTTGTGTACTTTTATAGATATATTTGTTTGTTTTCACTTTTCGTTTTCTTATGGCAATCATATGCATGCGTTACACAATGGTTTTTTTTTTTTCTTCTTTTGTTCTCCTCTTTCGGGCTTCTTTATATATATATATCTATCTATCTATTGAGCACAGAGATATGCTTTTAAGGGAGTATGGTGTTGGTTTCTTTCCTTTTTTTTCCTTCTTTCTTTATGTTTATTTTGTATCTAGTCAACAAAAAAGAAAAATAGAGAATATTTTGTTTAGATCTTTTTCGATCTGGTTCGTCGAATAAAACGAACTGAAGTAAACATACCAAAGGTAGCAAATGAAAAACATCATTCTAAAAAACATTCATATGATTTAAATGCTGCTAGTTTTTCTAATGAAACACCGCTTGCTAATAATCATGTAATTGAAAAGAAAAAAAAGAAAAAATTTCGTAAATGTAAAATTATGTAAAAAAAAATTAAAAGAATGAAACAAATCAAATAACAAAAACAGATCGAATTTTTAAATCAGTATTAGTCTGTTTATCTTATATCTTATTCTATTCAACCGCTCTGTAATTCTTGTGAATGATTTTTTTTTCTTTTTGTTTGTTTATTTCGACTTTGTGACTATCATCGCTGCAATGCATATAATCTATCTAATCGTTATGTTTTTTTTTTCTTCTTCTTTATGTATGTAGATAAATGAAAAAGAAACACAAAAAAGAAATAATTTCATGATTTATTATGTACGATTTTTCATATAACAACTTGCCCTGTATGTGTGTGCGTGCGTGTGTGTGTGTGCATGTTAAATAAAATTCAACTTTAAGTATCCGTTGTTGTATCACCCGATATTAAACCAATTAAAGCATCAGCACGAAGTAATTTCGAATAAGGTAATGGATGACATTCATCGGAAAACATTATTCGAATAGATCTTGGTGAATTCGCATCCATTGAACATTTATCAGTTCTATCTAATGGTGAAACATACATAAATGTTTCATGTTTGTCACAAGGTATTGTATTTGATATATTGCCATTGATACTTATTGAAAATATTCGTTTGAAATAATTATCATGATCAAGCATATGATGAAGATGAGCTTTACTAGGTTTTAAATTCCAACAGAATGCAACTGGTGTATGTTGTTTGTTAAAGAAATTTTCAATTGTTGTTTTATGTAAACGAAAATAAATAAATTCACGTACAGTACCATTGTATATAAGAGCAAAACCGAAATATTTCGGAAAATAGAGATGAGAATTCCTAAACAAATAATTAACTATAGGTTATCGTTCTAGTTAAAATAACTCATTGACGTGAAAGTCTTTACAAAAATTTTTTCGAATAACTTCACGACAATTCATTAGAGCCAAAAGCAGTTTGTTATTATCAGAGTTCTTATTCTCTTTTTGAAGATGTGCTCAGAATTTACTTCTAAGAGTTAATATTGGATAAATATCATCAAATTACTTCAAAAGACTGATCGTATAGAATACAATTTTGAACTTCGATTGAAAGCTATCAAATTCAAAATATGAAATAATTTTTAATAGCTCGGTTTTGATTGCGTGACATTTACTTTCGCATGACAGATTTTATAACTTCTGTATTCTTAAATCAGTAATTTCTTGACAAATGTCTATTTCCATATAAATTAGCTGTTTAGTGAAATAATACTGAGTTCAAACTAATTTAATAAATATATTAGTAATTCAATGAAATGATCATATATCTATAAGAACGTGAGATATCTATTTGGATGACTAATTTTGGTAGATTATCATGGAAAACTTGCTTTAGTTTGTTTGTCTAATTAAGAAACGTTCTTAGGTGTTCGTTTCCTTTTGAGCTGATATTGTGCCCATGGGCGTTCCTTGCCAAGGTTTGAGTTCTATGAGAGTTTTCCATGCACGTGAAAGTAATAGCAAATGATTTTAGGGTCATTATTAAAAGGTAGGATACTGTAAATCTTTTTTTTTTATTTTCATATGAAGTCGAGTGTATACTATTCAGCAGTACGATAAATACTTGTATTCAACATGAAAAAATTTCAAGAAGTTTTGAGATTTATCATCGACGAACTTCTTAAGGTTACATTATTAGATCTCTCTTTTAATAGTCATCAAAATTGCTGTTACTTTCACTTGCATGGAAAATATTCGAAAAAATCAAAATTTAGGAAGGACACAAATCTTTTGGAAGCTTTTTAGAGTTCATCATCACTTACCGGTAGGCAAAATATCAGCTCAAAATTGATTTATCTCTCATAATTTATCAAAGTATTTTATTTAACTAATTTAATTATTATAGTACAAAGAAATGAATGCATTTTGAAATAAATGCGAAAACATCGGATTTAAATCCGAGTGTTATGTGTACTTCAAAAAGTGAAGAGGTATATTCACTTTGTTTTTTATCAACTGAGACATATCTAGGCAATTTGCTTTCTGCATGCAGTTTTTTGTGCATTTTGAGACCTTTTTCAGGCGATGTTTTGTTAGAAAGCTACGATTTGGTTCAAAACTAATATCAGATTCGGAATCAGCGTTAAAAACTGAGTCGATTTATATATGTTGTGAATAATTATGAGAAAAAATTTTTTTTTTGAAAAAATCCCTGTACCCCTCCTCAGGGATGGTCCGGCCAATAATGACAATTTTTTCGATAACTCAGCCATTTCTTGGCGGATCCTTCTCATCTTCGAACTTGACCGAGACATTGTTAAGACTGAACTGTGTAGAAAAATTCATCGCGATTGAACTCTCCTTTCAAAAGTTATCGTGTAAACGGCCGGCCGGACATACTGATCGATTCTAGAGTGTACTCACTTTTTGAGTACACAAAAATAACGACTATAGGAAAATAAGATAACCGATAAAAATTGAAAAAAAGTTTTCTACATATTTCAAAATCGTTCATTTTATTTCAACAACAATACTTTTTATTCTCGATTTTTATTTTTCCACTAGATTTCATATGAAAAATACAAATTGTAATGCATAAGATATCTAACTTACTTGTATAAAGTCTTTGCACATCATACGCGATCAGTTTTCATCTACTTGTAAGTCACTAGTCACTATAAAAAAGTCAGTTCATTGAGAGCAAATATCTGTCAGACGAAAATTGATTAGACATGTTGTGCAAAGACTTTTCACATGAATTATATGTTTTTTTTTTCTTCTCACTAGACTTGATATTAAAAACCAGGTCGTTTCTAAAATAAAACTACCTACGTCAAGTCAAAAACAGACCTCATTTGACCATCTCTATTGACATAAATACTTATCATTAACAGAAGCGCAACTATGCGAGGCATGTCATGTCTTCTGCTTTTGAAATTTTCATATGCAGCACACATGTTTTTGACACGCATCTCTGCGGTGGCGGATCCAGGG